>BHFT01049714.1:0-28577 GCA_004320025.1 Laticauda laticaudata | reverse complement strand
CAAAACTGGACATCTTTCATGTATGGGATAAAAGTTCAAGCTACAGTAGCTATTTCAATAAATGGAATGTTTTGTGATTTTTTAAAACCGGAAAAGTCCAGTCTTCATTTCATTGCGCAGAAAATTCGAAAGATCAGGTGGAACTCTGCTGCCACTGAATGTCTATGTGTAATCATACTGAACTCCTACATAAACTGTGTTATTAGTAGTCAGGATTGTGAAATATAAAAAATACATAGTGTGTTTAAGAAAAAGTCTTGTTCCTCTATACTAGGAAAAGCTTTCTGGAGTTTTAAAAAGGACTACATTTTAAATATTTTGATGGTTAAATATGTTTAGGACTTGTATCCCTGAGCACTTAGAATGTTGGCTTTCAAAGGCTCGACTATTTAATAAACTACTCTGATAGGAGGCCCCCAATGGTGTCTTTTGGGAACATTTTTAGTGAAGTTAAAACAAAGACTCCGAGGGAAGAGTTGCTTGACTGTGCTTTGTCTTAAACTCTCTGGGCTGCTAAATTACATTTACTAAGGAATTTTGCTTCCATGTGTCTAACAATGAGGTCAATTACCTTTCCCTAGAACAGAGTATATCACTGTCATTGGTTTTTCCTCATGCATTATTTTGATTAGCTATTGTCATTACAACAAAAACACAAGAAAATACACTTGTTAACATGAAAATGTGATTCTACATTATTATAAATAATTGCTACTATCATTATTTATTGAATAAATGCTGGTCTCTCCAATGGATAAACAAAAACATTTGATTCCATATATGTGTGGGACCTCATTCCTGTGAAAAGGAATGCATTGATAGAGATCTTAAGTTGCATGGGAGTTCTCCATGCCATGTGGACCTGCTCTGGCCTGCTCACTTCCTGAGGGGATGACTGCAATGTACTCTATCCTGGGACTCCCTTGAACAACTTCCAGAAACCTCAGCTGATACAGAATGCAGCATCACAAACAGTGATGGACACACTTAATATGCCCATGTTAGATCTTTGCACCATGAATTTCACAGGCTCCCAGTTTATTTCCAGGTGCAATTCCATGTGATGGTTGTCACTTATAATGCCCTTAATCCATAGGGAAAAGTTATTAGTGGAATGGTTTTTCTCTGGTTTATACCAACCCAACTAGATCCAATAGAAAAGACATGTTATGGTCCTATCCATCAGGGAACAGTGATTGGTAATATTTAGGAAACACAACCTTTCTGTGGTAGTGCCTACCTTCTGGAACACCATAGCCTGCTAGTTCCTCATTACTTTAACTCTGCTGGCCTTTGATAAAGCTTTAAAAATGTGGATGTTTTCCATACATAGGAATTGGGAAGTTCATTCTGCCCACAAGTTAGATGTTTATTTATGGTGGTGGCAGTTGTCTCAGGTGTCATTGTTGTCATCATCAATATTTTGTTGTTTGATTTCATTGAATTTTTAAACTTTATGTTAACTGCCCAGTGGGTCTGTTCTTAGGTGGGCAAGCCATATAAATTGACTAAATGAATAAATAAATAAATGTTGGACCAATTATATAGGTTGCCCCAAAGCCATGACTACCATAATTAATGATTCAGTGATTTTATGTACCACATGTCTGGAATTAATTCTCAAGAACAAATTGAACACTTGTTTCAGGTATAGTATAGATATATGGTATGGAAGCCGAGATGGAAGAACATCTTCAGGCCAGTATAATTTTCCTGTTCCAGTTATGTGCAATTTTGATTCAGAATTCAGGTATATATCCATATTGCCATTCAGCTTTGATAAGAATAGAAAAATTTGCCATTTATGATTGGTTTTTTTCCCCTAATATTGTTGACATTGACCGACATAATCTCCAGAACCTCTTCTAATTCTACAAAGACTTGGCAGAGATTGAGCAAAGTTCTTTTTAAATACAAAACCGGTCTTCTCTTACTCATCAGTTGCATTTGGCTTCATTGGTAGCATGCATTGTGACATGCAGAAGATGAACAATGGAAATTTAGCCTTAATCCAAATGGGAAACTGTTCTTAGTAAATGAAGTTTTAATTTTCAATACTATCATCACTAAAACCCAGCTCTTCACTTCATTCCAATCAACTCATAAGGTCCAATTTACTAATACCAGTGATATTAGTAGTAGCTATAGTAGCAGAGCCAATGTTGAAATCAGGCAAAATTGTGATCCTTCTGATCTTTTGGGAATTGAGTAAGAAATCTTATTTTTGAGAATTGGATGAAAGTAACTAGGTAAAATTGAGAGGTCATTGAGAAATAAGCTTTCTGAAAGCTCTGATATGTCCCCTTACAGTATATACCATTGGTTTTTATTATTGTCCCAAATCTGCCTGCCTACCATTTATCATTCTGGAGGAGAGGAGAATGAAGGTACACAAATTGCCCACACTTTCTTTGTTTCTTTATCAAACTTGTATGCTGGCCACTTCGGCAAAGGTGACTCTTGGTGGCTTACAGACAATAAATAAAATGCAGAGTAAAATATTAAAAGAATAAATATTTTAAATTTAAATATACAATTAAAATGAAACTAAGCAGAATGGAAAGAGAGGGAGCAAAGTGTGCCTTGAAAGGAGGTGGCCTATTAGCCACTTCTAACATTCCACACTTTTATTGGGTAGCTCAGGCTAGTTAGCATAGTCATATCTTCTAGCCCTTTCAGACAGCAGGAACCATAGTAGAAAAAGCTTTTCTTTTAGACTCCAAAATTCTTTGGTTGGGGACTGTAGCAGACCCCTTCTGCTGATACAGGTAAGATAGTTTCTCAGATAGCATGAACCAATACAATAAATTATTTTAAAGATGATAACCAATACCTTGAATTGGACCCAGGAGCAAACTGGCAGCCAGTGCACCCCATGGTATATTAGTGTAACATAGGCCACCCTAGGTACCCCAAGAACTGCCCACCAACTTTGTTTTCCACTAGCTGAGCTACACTACAGTAACTTACAGATACTCTTCAAGGATATCCTTTATAGAGCAGAGGTGGTATTCAGCAGGTTCTGACCAGTTCTGAAGAACTGGCAGCAGAAATTTTGAGTAGTTTGGAGAACTGGCAAATACCATGTCTAACTGGTCCTGTCCCCATTTATTCTCTGCCTCCTGAGTCCCAATAGTAAAAAAGAACCAATAGTGAAAATTTTTGAATCCCAACATAACTATAGAGATGCATTCTTACTCATATTGGTTGCTTCATGCACTGCTGTTATGAACCCATACGTCTNATAGTGAAAATTTTTGAATCCCAACACAACTATAGAGATGCATTCTTACTCATATTGGTTGCTTCATGCACTGCTGTTATGAACCCATACGTCTCAGATGACTAGATGTTTATCTTTTTTTCAACTCCCTTTAGTCGTGACAACAATGTTAGCATATTATTTTAAGATCGTAAGTGACGTCTTCAGACAATCAGATCCAGCTGGATGCATGATAGTTAATGAAGAAGACAGAGGAGCCGGCAGATTATAGCACCATACCTAAGTGTAAGAAAGTATAAAAAAAGAAACCTTTTCAAAGATTCTTTTCACACTATCTGAAAGCTCACTTTTCACCTTGAAAAGCATGGAGGCTGAAAATCTGAAACACCATGGCTTATTCTCACTAAAAAAGAAAAGTCAGGTTGGAGGAAGGACAGAAAGAAAGGTTTATTAAGAGATAATTCAACAAGATGATTTGATCATGTTCACTGACTTTGCTTTAGGTGTGACGCCAGGCTTGTCTTGTCTAACTTTGAGTCCAGGAATTCTTCAAATATTGTTGGAAAAGAAAATGCCACCATATGGATCCCAGGCCTTCCTGCTCAATTCACTGAGAGGAAAACAGTCATCACCTTGGTGATTAAAATTATAGGCAGAATGTTTCTCCCTTTTTGGAAGAGTGAGTAAAAACAAACAAACTGTTCTTATCAATTCTGAGAGTTATTAGATAGATTAGAATAGAAAAGAATGGAATGGAATAGAACAGAACAGAATAGAATACAATTCTTTATTGGCCATGTGTAATTGGACACACAAGGAATTTGTCTTGGTGCAAATGCTCTCAGCATACATAAAAGAAAATATACATTCATGAGTCAAGAATCATAAGGTACAACACTTAATAATAGTCATAGGGTACAATAAGCAATCAAATCACACTAGGAAACAGTCAATATATATTGTAAGGATACAAGCAACAAAATTATAGTCATACAATCTCAAGTGGGAGGGGAGGGATGATGAACGTGTACAGGCAGTCCTCAACTGACAGCCACAATTCAGCCCCAAATTTCCGTGGCTAAGCAAGGCAGTTGTTAAATGAGTTTTGCCCCATTTTACAATTTTTCTTGCTACATTGTTAATCAAATCACTGCAATCATTCAGTGAATCTGGATTCCTTCATTGTTTTTGCTCAATCAGAAATTAGCTGGAACTGGTGATCATATGACCCTTCCGGGGACAGTGGGACTGTCATAAATACATGCCAGTTGCCAAGTGGCTGGATTTTGATAATGTGACCATGGAGATCATTCTGTAATGATCATAGGTGTGGAAAAACAGTCATGGTTGACTTTTTTCAGGACAGTTGTAACTTCAAATGGGCACTCAACAGATGGCTGTAAATTGAGGACTACCTATATGTAATCCGCCTAAGAAAAATGAACTGAATACAGGCCTTGGATAACATACATTGTTCAATTACATTTTATACATTCAATTCCATTATATCTTTTATATTTTCCAAATCTGAGGAAGAGGTAGAGTGAAGATATTTTCAGAGATGGGGAAAAAGAAGATGATGGTCTTTTATTTGGAACAACCCACATAAAAAGGAGTGGTTTTCATCCTCACTTTTTTAAACCTCATTTTCTGTGAACACTCCTTGCATATCTGGACATGTTTCTAACATTTTTCATGGCTATAAGATAAAGACAATACCTTGAATGGAGATGGACAAGATACTTAGTTTTGGATTTATGTCCATTCATTTTACTTCCATTATATTTGCTTACATTTGTGCATTTATTTATTTATTTATTTAAAAAACTGCTTTCTAAAATGTGAAATAAATATATATAGGAACACATTTTAAAATCTTATGTGTCCAGATCCAAAGAATTCTTAGAACTCAACAGGTTTTGCATAATTTCATTTTATTTGTACTCTGCCCTTATTATTTTTACAGATAACACGCCTTCCTCCTCCTATTTTCCTCACAACAACAACCCTGTGAAGTGAGTTGGGTTGAGAGAGAATCATTGGCCCAGGCTGGCTTTCATGGCTAAGGTGAGACTGAACACATGGTCTCTTGCTTTCTAGCCTGATACCTTAACTACTAGACCAAACTGGCTCTGTTATATACATTTATCAGGAAGTATGTGCAATCCCCCTTTTATGAGCTGATTATTTATTTCTTATACCATTTGGCAAATTCATGCATGGCTGGCTTCTACGCACATGAATCAGATAAAATATACCAATCTAATAATATAAATGGTCCAGACACCCAGGTCAACTATGATACACTACATACAGTGTCAATTTATAAGTACAATTAAAACTGCAGCTTTAATACTTGCCATCAAAATATGCTGCTTGAATGATTCAAATCATTAAACTCATGGAAGAAAACATGCTTGTTTGTACAAGCAAGCATGGTGAAGGTCTAAAGTTCTTCCATGCTACTCTCTAAGTGTTCATAGCTCTACTGCCAAGCTTTTCCATGGACAGATTTTGTGATAATAAAAAAAGGAGAAATTGCTTCAACCAGTTTATAACTTTCCAAGAGAAGATGCATTTTATGGCAAATGTTAGAAATGCTCGATGTCTATATTGTGATTATGTGCCACTGGCACTCAAAAACAAAAAAAAATTAGTCTTCCTTTAATTGAAGTGAAGCAATATACTTGTTATGCTAAGCCTGGCATACTCTCCTTTTACAAGATATACTTAACTAACTCATAAGTTCCACTCAGAGCTGACACAAGGCAGATACGCTGTGTGCCACTGCCCTTGTTTAATCAATCACTTTAATCTTTCACCAGTGACTCAAAAGTGAATAGAAACTGAATAATTTAAGAGAGACCAATTCTTAGCAGCTGAATTTATTAAGGCAAAGAATTACACTGTTTAAACAAAATAATCTCTAGAGATAGGGAAAGAACTCAATTAGTGTTTAAGGCTAAAGATGCTATTTTGAAATAATTCATTTTAGCTATTCTACAAAAACATGAATATAAACCTATGTATATTCTATTTCTGGGTCCCAAATGCCCTAATATTTATGTATCATAATTAAAGGATGAGAAACTTGGACATTTCCTTTCTTTCAAAAATAAGAAGAAGGGGGAAGAAGCAGCTACTGCTATGTAGGGGCACATTTTTGAAGAAGATAAAAGCATATTCTCCCATGACTTGCTGTGTTATTAATAGTGCTACCAAAGTCATTATAATTTAATTTGAAGGCACATCTAGCAGAGACACATGAAGAATGATTCAGCATCAGGGCTAATGTTGAAAATTGCTTGAATCTTGATCTAATCATTCTTCAACATTTAAATGTGGTGTCCATCTTTTGAAAGTGCACATCTGCATTTACAGAAAGATTATGATCAACTGATAAATAGGTAGGGGTTTATTTTTCTGCTTCATGTACATATTCAATAGTAGGGCTCCAATCAGCCAGCTGGATCAATGCTTGGGAGTGATAAGAAATGCAATTATACAACATCTGGAAGAAGAAATATGGTTGCCTCTAGCTAAGCTTTCCAGAGCTTCTTTAAATCTCTTTGTGTTTTTGAATGGAAACTAACATGTCCTGAAAATAGATGCTAGTCTTTGAAGGAGTGACAAATTGTTGCAGCTGCATTGCTATATGTTTAAAGTATCTCTTCCAGTCTCTTCCGGGTTCCTTATCAACTTGTGGGAAGCTGTCTGGGAACATTGAAAATTAGGATTTTGGGACTGCAACAAGAGGCAACAGTGTTTAAGTTAAAAAAAAGAAATCACCAAATTTCACTTTCTTAGGAGTCCTGAAATTCTGTAAGTTAGCACTTTATTTATTTATTTATTTATTTATTTATTTATTTATTTATTTATTTATTTATTTATTTATTTATTTATTTATTTATTTATTTATTTATTTATTTATTTATTTATTTATTTATTTATTTATTTATTTATTTATTTATTTATTTATTTATTTATTTATTTATTTATTTATTTATTTATTTATTTATTTATTTATTTATTTATTTATTTATTTATTTATTTATTTTTGCTGCCCATCACGCTGCATGGCAACTCTTGAGATAACTTGTTTTTTGCTTTAATTTAATATTATATAGTATTATACTACATATGTATGTATGTATGTATGTATGTATGTATGTATATAGGGTGGGTGACTATTATAAAAATATAATAAATTTAATTAAATGAATTATTAAATAAGTAGCCTTGGAGTAGCATTTCAACTATTTTCCTATGATGCAGTGTTTTACCCAAGATAAGTTTATCAGGTATCAAATGGACATAAGACTTTTAGTGGGCTGGGTAACTTTTGGGCTAGTCACTCTCTCAGGGTTGTTGTTGCAGGGAAAATAGGAGGGAGGAGTATTATGTTGTTTGTCACCTTGAGTTATTTATAAAACAATAAAGGCAGGATTTAAAAAAGCAAATATATATTTCTTTCTATTTTGTTAAAAATGGGAAATCTGGATTTATTGTTGCAAACAACTTAAAAGCCAGAATTTTATTTCTTTGCAAACAACTTTTTGTTGGATCACCCCCAAGTATATACTTTACTGTAGTTTTGAATGGAAAATGACAGATGGTAACAGGCTTGATTTCTGCAAAACACAGCAGATTTCAATTTGTATATTCTATCAGCATGCTATCTATTATGAGTTTCTTGGATAGCCCTAAACCAATGCAGGAAAAGTAATATGTGTAATAGGTAGTGTGAATGTTCTGCTGGTCTCTATTTTTTCCAGCAACAGAAACACCAGAAACAACAAAATCTGTACAGGATAAATCACAAAATTATTTGGAACATTATGGTGAAAATGAAGTTGCCCATTGAAAAAAAAACCCAAGAGCTTTTATTCCAGAATAGGTTGGAGATAATTAGAATGATGGGTGTAGAGAAGTGAGAAGAACTGAAGCTCAACTGAAGAGCAGATCAACGATTATTCATGCTTAAAGTTCAAGCATGCTTTAAAGCTGTAATTGAACTTTGTAACCTATGCCAAATGTTTTGCCTGCCTGCAAACCAGAGCAAAAGATAAATTTGACCAGTGTAGTGGATAATAATAATAATAATTCAAGGGCCCAATATGTACTACACTATTGCTCTTAATTAATAAGATGATTAAGCTTTGATTAAGACACTACACCATCATATTTTTTAAATCACTTCTGGAAAATCTAGCACTTTTTCCTTCTCATTGCTTATAGTTCAGTTGTATGTTTTTACAGCAGGGGTCTCCAGACTTAGCAACTTTAAGACTTGTGGACTTCAGCTCCCAGAATTTTCTAGCTATGTTGGCTGGAGAATTCTGGGAGTTGAAGTCCACAAGTCTTAAGGTTGCCAAATTTGGTGACCTCTGTTTTACAGTCTTGCAGGTTTTAGTCCATGTGGACTGATGTCTAAAAATTGAACCTAGTTTTCAGTTATTAACAAGTTTATTATTTAATGAGATCAAGTAATCAACTTGTAATAGCTGATGTATACTGAAAAAAATAAATACTGAATACTTATTTATAAAAAAAGAAATATGGCATTTATTTAATTTATAGGCTGTTTTATGCTCTTAATTTAACAAATCAGAATAGAGCTGAAAGAGACCTTGAAGAATTTCTAGTCCAATCCCTGCTCAAGCAGGAGACCATTTCAGACAAGTGACTGACTAGTCTCTTTAAAAATCTCCAGTGATGATTTTATTGATAGGCTGCCTATTTTTAAGAGTTGTTTTTACTTTGGGTTGCCTTGTTTAGTTTAGTTTTTTAATTGTTTTAATTTGGTATTGTATTTTGCAAACTGCTCTAGGGTGGGTGACTATAATAAATTTAATGAAACAAATAATTAAATAAACAACACCAGAAAGCATTTCAACTAAAACAACCCCAATATATAAAACATAAAATTGACCAGAAGAGCAATGTACTAAAACAGCTAAAAACAAAACAGAACAAAAATGGATTCCACAATTACTATTTATTTAAATCCTGGGACAGGAAATATAAGCATTTAGATTGTTGTGCAAGATATGGAGAAAGCACCAGTGACCAGCAAATGATGGGTAGTTCCAGACATTTCTACTCAGAATTGGGTAATTCATTGAGTTGGTGGATATAGGACTTAATGTTTTGCAAATGAAGGGGAAGAATGAGATAAGCATCACATTCATTTCCTTGTCTTAAAAATATAATATTTGACCAGTATTTCCCAGTTGTCAAACCTAGAAAAAAATTACACGGAACTCTCAAGATTTCTTCTGCTAAAATATAGTAGATTAGAATATGGTTCATTTATCTATGAAATTAGGATAATTGCTTTTGAAAAGCAAATTTTATTTTGCAATTTATTTCGCTATTCAAGTCCAACTCAGTGGGATTCAATTTGGATGGGGCAAAATACTGCACATNTGAAATTAGGATAATTGCTTTTGAAAAGCAAATTTTATTTTGCAATTTATTTCGCTATTCAAGTCCAGCTCAGTGGGATTCAATTTGGATGGGGCAAAATACTGCACATCATATGTTACTGAACTATAACTCCCAGCACCCGTCAACATTTGTCATATTGAAAGAAATCTTTCAACAGCTCTAGCAGTAGGAAAGATAGGGGAAGATGCAGCAATTCCCATTTTTGACCTCCATTGACAGCTCGAAAAGAATATTTTGTATCAATGGAGCTGCAAAATAAGTATCTCCTTAAAGCTGCTTTGAAAAGCTACAACAGCTATATCATCTCTAAGATTGGACAGTGGACAATCCCTCCATGCAAACCAGAGACAACATAAAATTAGGGTGGATCCTGTTGGATACTCTTTCTTGATAGTTACATATGGCTACTGATACCAAATGAATCTTTAGCCATTGAGGAACAGAGTAGCCAGGTCAGGGTTTCTCAAAGTGTAAGGTGTGCCTACCTCCCTTGGGGAGGGACAGAGACAGTGTGGGAGAGGTGTGAAAAACTTTTAGTTGCATTGTTGTAATTAATCTACCTTTCCCATCATTTCATTTTATTGCTTTTCTTGTTCAATGGATTCCCTATAGGAGTTTGGATTTTTAGAAGAGGTTATTGACATTACGCTAAAGGGAAGTGTGATTTCAAAATGTTTAGGATCCCTTGGATTAGTTTGTGGAGTATTCTTGAAACATATTGAAGGTCTTCTAGATTTGGCAAACATTGCAACTAATCTTGCATCTACCCTTCTGGAAGCCCATAGGTCAGTCTGGTGGAGAAAGTTGAAGAAGGTTTCTTTTACAACAACAGCATGAAGTGTTTTGAGACAAATCACATTTTTTTTAAAAGGGAATTGTATATAGTCTTATCACTTTAATGAAGCAAATCAAGTGACTGGGCCTTAATGACTTAATTAAACTGAATCTATGTCACTTGATGACATAGGCCTAGTAGCCAGTGGCATTCTCAGCAGAGCCACTAATGATAAGGCAGTCTTGCTCTGGTGTCATACAAACACTGTCTCTTTTGTACGTGCTTCACAATGTTGTATGCATACATGAAAGGGTTAGAACTTGTATCACAATGGTGTGAAGCTGTTTTTGTCATTTTGACAAAAGTGATGGCTCCCAAAGACACCTCTGATACGAAGTACTATTTTTCACAGCAGTAAATTGAAAGCTTTGCTGTAACTTAAGGTGTTGATACCTTTCAGAAACTTTGTTCTGTTCAATATCCTTATGACCGCTTGGAAATAAATCTTTCTGGATATATACAATGGGCATTTTTCAGACATGGAACCTTGCATTCAGTGATTCATATTCAGAGATAATGTGGTGATACATGTTTCTAAAATCTAAAACCTTCTATTTTAAGATTCAGTGCTAGGAGAACCTCAAAATTTCTCAGTGGTCTGCACTTGATTCCTACTTTACATGTCTTCGGGATGAAGAAAAGTTAAAAACAATCTTACTTCCATTTCTTAGCATCCTAAACTTTTGTTTTAGTTCTATGTTGGTTCCACATCGATAGGGGAACATCAGAAGTGTTTTTATCCCTACCCCAGATTAATTCCTGCAAAAATTCCAAGCAGCTGAATCTCTCTTCCTGTTATATTGCTCTAAATATATCACTGTAGTAGGAAAGCAATGTTTTTCCCTTACAGATTCACAATAGCCCAGATGAAGAAAGATTTGTTTGGAATTTTTACTATGTAACTTCAGCTATCAAGTCCTATAAACTGTCTTACTGGAAGTCATTCTGTTCACTTGATAGGAAAAATGTGTTAAATATTTTAATTTAAACTAAGCCACAATTTTAGCTTAATTTTGGATTGGCACAAGAAAACTGCAGTGATGTAAAGTTGCAAACCACAGATCTAAAACTTGCAACATGTATTCTACAGTTTTTTTGGATTGTCATACCATTTATTATGAGATAAATCAACATGACGATGATATAGTTTGTCATCCGACTTTTTATTTCAGAAAGCTATTACAAATAAAATGTACATGCACACATATCCTGTTCCTACCAAGACCATTTGTTCTAAATGTCTTCGACAGACAGTCTTATAAAATATATTTACTTTTGAGAATAATGTATGTGGCATGCTGTTGATTGACAATGGTCTTTCCTTAGCTCACCAAGAATTGACAGCAGAAGGAAAATTGCATTTTATTTTAGTATGTTTCCTGAATTTTAAGCAAATATATGCTGTAGATTGTATATTATTTAAACTAAGGAACCAAATGTCATCAATAAAAATTGGCCAGGGAAAGATAAATCATAATGGAAAAGCACTATGGTAACATGGTTTCTGGTTACAACAGTTTTTTTCTTTCTTGCTGCTTAAGCAGAAAATCCAAACATAGGCAAAAATAATGAGCAGTTTTGTATGCACAAAGTAGTTCCTATTGGATTAATGTTCTTTTTAATAAGTGGCATGTCCTAGAGATAGACACTAAATAACTTATACTTGGAAGAATCAGGACTGTCAGAAGTCAAAACCATTATGCTAGAATGTTTCTGGGTGATTTTGTGTCATCCTGCCACTGGCCACACTGAAAGCAGATTGGCAGGCAGAGAGACAGAGCAAGTATCTTGTGGGAGATACTTTATTTTATTTTATTTTTTATTTTTGTCAATTGCTTACAAGATAATAGGTATAAGTAAAAACATAGTTATGAATACATGGATACATATAAGAAAAATAAAAAGAAATAAAAGAAACAAGTAGGACAGGGACGGTAGGAACGTTGGTGTGCTTATGTATGCCCCTACAGACCTCTTTAGGAGGGATGAGGTCATAGTAACGTCTAGGTTAAAGTTTTTTGGGATTTGGGAAGAAATCACAGAGTCAGGTAAGAGTATTCCAGACATTGACCACTCTGTTGCTGAGTCGTATTTCCTGCAATCAAGTTTGGTGCGTTTTACCTTGAGTTTGTATCTATTTTTGCTCTTGTATTGTTACGATTGAAAGCTGAAGTATTCCATTGACAGGATAGGACATTGCATGTATGATTTTATAATACATATATTTAGATCGACAGAAGGGGCATAGTTCTAGTTTTCTAAGTCTAGATTTCGAGTTGGTGGCATAAGGTATTCTGCTAATGAGCTAGAGGAACGTGGATGAACTCTATCTAGTGGAATATTTCTGGATTTCTTAACTGTGTTAATATCAACAATATGTAAATGTGGGCTTTCAGACTGATGAGCATGAATTTTGAAATATTAGTCTAAGCAATGTTTTGTGATGCTCTATGTGTGGTAGTGTAAATATTAACCAGAGAAAAAGCTATGTAGATGTAGGTTAACAACTCTTAAACGCCTTTTTGGCTATGTAATTAGAGTGGGCTCTAGCAACTTAGATCATTAGAGATGAGTACTCAAGTTCCTTGACAGAGTCTGGATACAATCAACAACGGACTTGACTATTCAGCCTGTATTTTATTTCTGATTTTTTTTTTGTCAATATGCAGGACAGAGCATTTATTTACTGAAGATTTGAAGTAGCCATTTGCTTGACTTATTCTGATTACAATAAAGTCAGGTCTTATTTGAAGGGTAGCAGTATTGTCTGTTGGTGTTGAATCACCGTACATCATCAGCGAAGTGAACGCGTATGCTCTTGATATGATCAACAGAGGGTCATGTTATCTAAGAGTAGGGAAAGAGTTGTCGCAAGAATAGCTGCTTGGGAGACACCATATGACAGTAACGATAATTTGATAGGATGCTCCCAATTATTTGACTTTTGTTGTCTGTTTGACAGGAATGTTTCTATCGCAGTTATGCAGGTGTCCAGAGATAACGTAAGATTTTAGTTTTAGGAGTAGTTTGTCATAGTTACCACTGAATCAAAGGCTTAAAGAAGTCATGTAGATTGTGTCTATTGCTTTGCCCTTATCAAGTGGTGTACTCCATAGTTTTGCAGTGTAAAAGAGTTTCAGATTACATGATAGTTTTTTCCTGAAACCAAATTTTTTATAGAACGTAGGTTGTTATGTTTCTAAAGTGATAGTAAATGGATTGGTTAATGATTGAATTCCCATGACTTTAACAGTGACGAGCATAACGTAGATTGTCTGTAATTTTCACCTAAGGCTGGGGTCTCCCTTTTTGAAGATGGGATGATCAAATGGCTTGTGACCATAGTTTTGGCAAGGAGCTGGGTCTGAAAATTTTTCAAAGATTGATGCTTAGAGGTTTGGCAATGGCAGTGGGATAGATTTTTAAGAAGTAGGCACATATTCAATCCCAGTATATATATTAGAGATGGTTTTAAATTGGTGTAGACGCTTTTTCAAACATTGTGCTTCCTGTAAATTGAAATGTATTTAGATCATTTAGCTTCTGTGGTTCGACTAGAAAATGACTCGGGCATGATCCATTGCTGTTTAAAAATACTGGAGGCCAAAAAAGAATGTGTTAAAGATGTTGGTTTTAAATAGCGTCAGTTGTTGCATGTCCTTCACCATTAGGTCCTTTCAGAGTGGGATGGACCTTGAGTCTTTTAGTTTGTTGTTTAAAAAATTGTAGAAAGTGTGGTGGAATTGTGAGTAGAAGGTTTTTTCTTGTTTAATGGTATAATTGGTGCATTCAGTTTTTATCTGGTCGCATAAAATTTTTGTATCAGCTTTTTGAAATTGGCAACGTGACCAGATGTTTTTTCCACATAAGTGATTTTCTTTTTAGATTGAAGCTTCCTTATTTTATGAGTAACTTGGTTTTTCTGGTTTGGGAGTTTGTTAATGATCAATCATAGTCTGAATGAATCTTTTGACTTCATATAAAAATATTTGTCATTGGTCTTCTATCGTATTGCATCTAGTGAACAGAAATTGCCAATCAGGGGATGAGAGATGTTGTTTTATAAGATCATTAGTTGCCTTTTTGAAGGTTATAAATTGGGATACTCCATCATTGGTGATGATTTTTTGTTGATGTGATGCTTGAACAAAAGTAATCATGTTGTGGTCACTGTTGGAAAAAAGGGTTCTTTAATTTGTTATTCCATAATTGAATTCAAAACTATTGCAGGAAGATGAGATTGAGGCAATTGTTAAGTCTAGTTTTGTTGGTTACTTGTTGTTCTACGTCCCAGCTTTGTTACTGCATTGTATAGGGGGGGGGGGGGGGGAGGTGCATGTGTGGGTTCAGTTTGTACATTTGTTAGGGTCCAGTTTATATGAGGTTTAATTGTAGTTGCCCAGAAAGATAAAATTGTATGGGCAGGATGCTGCCCATATTAGTAGTGGATTTAGCTTGTTTGCATGTTTGATGTCGATATCAGGAGCTCTGTAACATAGCAAGAATCTGAAATGTGATATTAAGGACAGTTCAAAGACATTGTTGACGTAATGATCTCAGGAATAGCCAAGCTCCTGGTAACTTGCTTCAATCTTCCTTGATTATCAGCAGTTGGGTTGTAATCTTATCTATTTTGGTTATGTCTAACGTATTTGGATAATATTGCTTCCATTGTTGAAAGCCAACCAGGTATTTTTGCATGTAGTGTTTTTTTTTTTAAATTTTATCCCAGACCTGTAATAATAATCCTCCAATTGGATGGTTTTTGAAAGTGTGAATAATGATTTGTTCGTTCTCCCATGAAAAGGTGTGCATCCTATTTTGTAGGTCATGTCCTTCTAGTGTTATATCCCTCTGGTTATTCAGGGATATCCACTCTTTAATCCATGCTGCTGCAGACAGTGTATTCCCAATCAAGGGAGTCCAAAGCCATCTCTACTTCTGCTGTCCTGTAATAGTTTTAGCTTTTATTCAGGGTTTTGTGAAGAGTTTCTAACTATCATATCACCTTTACAAAATTCTCTTCCTAGTCCCAATGTTAACACTACAAACTCAGACTTACTTTTATTCCATTTCTTTAAAATTAATTAGAAATATTTTCTGAATATCCTACCTTAAAGGCCATTGAAAAACAAATTATGATACTTAAAGTGGTATTAGAAAAGCAAGTAGTATTCCAAATCATAGTTTTTGAAAAAGGACATTGGCATGGGTATAAATATTAAAATCATAAAAATCACATCAGTCAATAAAATAGGAAATCAATATATAGAAGTCTGGGGGTGGGAAGGAACCAAGACATTACTTTTATAGTTTCTATTTGTCTGCTTTTTAAAAAAAATATTTTTTTCTACTGTGTCTTTTTAATGTTCAGTGTTTTTGTTGATCAGACTGTCGTGCATTTTCCTCCTTTGCTGGGAACTGAATATTGGAGCAGGAAAAGTTTTAGAAATTGCATATGGACTTCTAACAAAAACGGAAGCACTCACTGGAGTAAATATGTGAATTATAGGATACCATCAACACACTAAATCTTCTTCAGAAGAAATGGAATTTCAACAGGAGGACTTTCCAACTTTATAGGTCTTCATAGCAAAGAGCAACTAAACTTTCTGGTTTTCTTTCAAGATGTTTAACTTCTCATGCAAGTAGCTTCTTTAGCTACTGACTGGATGTGTGGGAATAGAAGGATTTAATCAACTGCCTTGGTCCATTTTGCATTGTTAATATAGGCAAAGGTCATTAAGGCCACTTGGAGGTTTATCTGTGTAATCAAGGTCCACCTGATGGTGCAAATGGGTGCTGCGAAGCTTATGGAACCATTGAAAGGACTGTGTTGTGGAACTGGAGATAGATGATGTTGTATCCTTCGCTCTTTGACCTCCTCTTCAATAGTGGTCCTCTCTGTCCAATAATGTGGAACTTGCTATGATTCAAAAGCATGGCCGTTGTCTTTATGCGGTGAACTGCTAATGTTGTCCTGATGGGTTGTTCTCCTATGTTGTGCCTATGGAGCATTTATGAAGTGGTTGTTTGTGTTTCCCCCATGTACAGATCTGCACAAGGTTCACTGCATTATAGTTTTTTGCGATGAGAACAAAATGTTTCAAAGAAAACCCAAAAAGTCCAGTTGCCTCTTGAAAAAGCACCTTTGGGACAATCATGACCTGAATGACTGAAATCTCCATAGATATATAGGTCTTGTATATTTTGCAAAGGAACTGGTGCGCAATTTTTACATGGGTAATGGGCACTTATTTTCTTAGATTGGGCATCTGGAGATTTCTGTAACTATACTTCACCTTATTCTCAGTCTTTAAAAGGTGCAGCGTAAGCATTTCAAAAACACATTGCACGTGAAACCTATGAAAGTGTTCTGCTTGAAATTGGGCTCAGCATATAACTCTACTTCCAGAAATTGAATTTCAACATCAACAAACTCAAATTGAATCATTGATTTTTGAGTTTTGTTTCCAGCATTGCTGTAAAGAGTTCCATCCACGCTGGCTGCTGGTCCATCCCTTGTTCTTTTCTTGCCCAGTTGAATCTTGCCCTCCTTCAAATATCAAATTTCCAATTGAATTCAATCAGGGCTGATTTTGCCATGAGCCCTAATTTTAACACCCCCTTGCCATTAACATTTTCTATTTGCTGTCTGCCTGGGGTCTCTAAAAATTTACATTAATGCAAAGAGAATGAAAATGGGCACATTATATGATGATGGTGATCACTGTTACATGGACTCATTATCACAGCAATCAGAAAACCAAATAGGAGCAGCAATACCTTATATACAAGTTAGCATTTCCCTCCTAAAAAAAGCTAAAATGAATATTATAATCCACACAAGGAATTATTAATATTGGAAACTTTACAGAATGAAAATAAAGATCATCGTTGGTACTTTCCCAAACCTACCCTGAGCAAGAGGGAAACTTCTTAATAGCCACAAAATAATTTGGCAAGTATTGAGTTGCTGGTGAATGGTATGTATGGCTCATGCAGTTGTATGATACTGAATGATCCATTAATCAAGGAGTTAATCCACAATGAAATAATTGCAGGGATGTATTGCTTTTTGTAGATTCCAAGTAGGGAGTCACATCCTTTCAGAAAAATTCTTTTATTCCACCACCAACCACCACCACCCCGCATGAGCATGACATACAATTCAACAATCACTATTGCCAAATATTGTTGAGTGGCTATAAGAAGTTTTTCCCTCTGCTCAGGTAGGTTGGAAAGTACTGATCTTATTTCATTTCTGTAAGTTCAATATTAATAATTCCCTTGTGTGGATTAATTATATCATTTAGCTTTTTTTAGGAGGGAAAACTGTAACTTGTATATAAGGTTTGCTGCTCCTATTCTGGTTTCTGATTGCTGTGCACTAATGAGTTCCATGTAAATGATCACATCATCATATAATGTGCGCCACATTTCATTTCGTTGCATTAATGTAAAGTTTTAGAGACCAGGCCGACAGCAAATAGAAAATGTTAAATGCAAGTGGGTGGTTAAAATTAGGCTTCAGCAAATCAGCCCTGATGAATTCAAATTGGAAATTTGATATTTGAAGAGGCAAGAATTCAACTGGAAGAAAAGAACAAGGGGATGAACAGCAGCTCAGGTGGATGGACCTCTGTTACAGCAATGCTGGAAACAAAATCAAAATCAATGATTAATTTGAAGTTTGTATGTGAAATTCAATTTTGATAGTAATTATGCTGAGCCCAATTTCAAGCAGAAACTTTCATAGGTTTTCACTGCAAATGTGTTTTTTGAATCTTCCACTGCACCTTTTAAAAACTGAGTAAGGGAAGTATAGTACAGAAATCTCCAGATTGCCAATCTAAGAAAAAGTGCCATACACCAATGTAAAAATTGCCACCAGTTCCTGCAAAAATATACTAAGACCTATATATCTATGGAGATTTCTAGTCATTCAGGTCATGATTGTCCCAAAGGTCGCTTTCCAAGAGGCAAACTGGACTTTTTGGGTTTTCTTTGAAGACATTTTGTTCCTCATCCAAAAACTATAATGCAGTGAAACTTGTGCAGATCTGTAACATTGGGGAAAACAAAACACCCACTTCTAAATGCCAATGGCACAACATAGGAGAAACAAAACCCATTCAGGACAACATTTAGCAAGTTCACCTGCATTTAAAATAAAAACAACGCGTGTGCGAGACAACGGCCATGCTTTTGAACAAAAAAAACAAAAGCAAAAGTCCACATTTTGGACAGAGGGAACCACTAATTTTGAAAGAGGAGGTCAAAGAGCGGGGAGGGATACAACATCATCTATACTCCAAGTCACAACACAGTTCCTTTCAAATGGTCCATGAGGCCCACACCCATTTGCACACTCAGGTGACCTCTGATTACACAGATAAACCTCCAAGTGGCCTTAATGATTGCTATATAACAATGGCCAAATGACCAGGAGTATATAATCCTTCTATTCCCCACCATCCAGTCAGAGCTAAAGAAGCTATTGATGAGAAGTTAAACATCTTGAAAGAAAAAAACCAGAAAGTTTATTGATCTTTGCTATAAAACCTAATAAGAGTTTGGAAGTCCTCTGTTGAATTCCCATTTCATTCTGAAGCAAGATTAGGTGTTTGTGTATTCCTAATAATTCAACATATTTACCCAGTGAGTGCTTCTCTTTGTTAAGTCCATATCAATTTTCTAAAACTTTCCTAGCTCCATATTCAGAATCCCAGGCAAAGAGGAAAATGCACACAGTCTGATCAACAAAACACTGAAATTAAAGACAACATTAAAGAAAAAAAATATTTTTTTTAAAGCAGAAAATTAGAACTATAAAGTAATTCGTTGGTTCCCTGCCACCCCCAATTTATATATTGATTTCCTATTTTTTATTGACTGATGTTTTAAATATTTCATACCATGCAATGTCCTTTTCATGAAAACTATGATTTGAATACTACTTGCTTTCTAAATACCACTTTAAGTATCATATTTGTTTTCAATGCCTTTAAGGTAGGATATCAGGAAAAATAATTCTAATTAATAAGAGAAATGAATAAAGTAATCTGAAGTTTGTAGGTTAACATGGGCTAGGAAGAGATTTTTTGTAAAGGTGAAATAATCAGATTAGAAACCTTCTTCACAAAACCCTGAATAAAGCTAAAACTATTACAGGAACAGCAGAAGTAAGATGGCTTTGCGGACTCCCTGATTGGGAATTACACTGTCATGCAGCAGCATGGATTAAAGAGTGATATCCCTGAATAACCAAGAGAATACTAACCTTAGAAAGGACATGACCTACAAATAGATGGCACACCTTTTCATGGAGAAGAAGCACAAATCAATATTCACAGCTTTCAAAACCATCCAATTGGAGATGTAAATTATTACAGGTCTGGGATAAAATTTAACCAAAAAAAAACACTACATCAAATACCTGGTTGGCTTTCTTCAACAATGGAAGCAATAGTATAATCAAATAGTAGACATAATCCAAAATGATAAGATACAACCAACTGCTTGATAACAAGAAGATTGAAAGCCAAGTACGCAGGGCTTGCTATTCTGAGATCATTGTCTTTGAACTGTCCCTTTAAATATCAACATTTCAGTTCTTGTATGTTACAGAGTCCTGATTATGACATCAAACACTGCAACAACTACAATCCACTACTAATATGGGCAGCATCCCTGCCCATACATTTTACTCTTCTTGGAACTAAAATATAACCTCAATATAAACTGGACCCTTAACAAATGTAACAACTGAACCCACACATGCAACCTTATACAATGACATGTAACAAATCTGGGACAGAACCAACAAGTAACACCAACAAAACCTAGACTTAACAATTGCCTCAATCTCATCTTCTGCAATAGTTTGAATTCAATTTATGGCAATACAAATTACAAGAACCCTTTTCCTACACCCAGTGACCACAACATGATTGACTTTTGTCTCACATACATCCTACACAAAAATCATCACAATGAGGAATCCATTATAACATTGCAAAAAGGCACACTATGATCTATAAACAACAATCTGCTCAATCCCCTGATTGGCAATTTACTTGTTCACTGATCAAATACGATAGCAAGACCATGACAAATATTTTTACTTGAAAGTCAAAAGAGTCATCAGACTATTATGATATCATTAACGAACTCCCCAAACCCAGAAAAACAAATAACCTCATAACAATAAGTGACCGCTTCAATCTTAAAAAAGAAATCACTTTGGTGGAAAAACAAATCTGGTCAAGTGCCAATTATCACAAAGCTGATACAAAAATTTAATGCGACACCAGATAAAAACTGGAAATGCAACCAATTATCACATTAAACAAGAAGGAAAGACCTCTAACTCACAATTCCACCCCACACTTTCTACAATATTTATAAACAACAAAACTAAAAACTCAAGGGCCATCCACTCCTGAAGAGACCTAATGGTGAAGACTGCAAACAATGACGCTATTAAAACCAAACATCTTAACACATTCTTTGGCTCAGTATTGTAAACAGCAATGGACATGCCCAGTATTTCTATCGAACCACAGACAGCTACAATGATCTAATACATTCCAATTTTAACAGGAAGACAATGTGAATAAAGCGCTACAACAATTTAAAACCATCTAACTATCATATACCGATGGAATATGTGCCTACTCAAAATCAATCCACTCGCCATTGCCATACCTCTAAGCATAATCTTTTGAAAAGATCTTTTCAGACCAGCTCTCTGCCAAAACTATGGTCACAAGCCCAATGATCATCCCCATCTTCAAAAGGGAGACCCCAGCCTAGTGAAATATACAGACCATCTCTTATGCTGCGTGCACCTGTAAATCATGGAATCAATAGCATTAACACATTCATTACTATCCACTTACGAAACAAATACAACCTACTTCTAATAAACAATTTTTGGTTCAGAAAAACTATCATGTAATCTGAACTCTTACACACTGCAAAAACATATGAGTAACACCACTGATAAGCAAAAGCAATAGACACAATCTAACATTGACTTCTGTAAAGCCTTTGATTCAGTGTACATGACAACTAACTCCCTAAAACTAAAATCTTACGGTATCTCTCTGGACATGCATAACTGGATCTAGAAAATTCCTGCTCAAAGCAGACAACAAATAGTCAAATTGGGAGCGATCCTACTCAAATTATGTTACCTGTCAATAATGTGTCTCCAAGGCAAGTATTCTTGACTCAACTCTTTCATACTCCTAAGATAAATGGACTTGTGATCATATCAAGAGCAACGCGTTCACTTCGCTGATTGAAATGTACGGTTGTTCAACCACCACACGACAATACTGCTACACTCTTCCACAAAAAGACCTGACTTGTTATCAGAATATCAAGCAAGATGGCTACTTCCAAATCTCAAGTAAATAAAATGCTCTGTCCTGGCATATTGAACAAAAAAAAAAAGTCAGAAAATAAAATACAGGCTGAAATAGTCAAGTCACTTCGTTGAGATGACCAGACTCTGTCAAGGAACCTTGGAGTACTCATACTCTAATGATCTAAGTGCTAGAGCCCACTCTAATTACATAGCCAAAAAGGCGTTAAGAGTTGTTACTAAATCTCACATAGCTTTTCTCTGGTAATTACACTAACAACTAGCCGAGCATACAATAACATTTGCTTAGACTAATATTCAAATTCAGCTCAATCAGTCTGAAACCCACATTACATATGTGATCATTAAACACAGTTAAAAAGGTCCAGAAATATTGCCACTAAGAAGAGTTCTCCACTCCTCTACTCATCTGCAGAAATACCTTATGCCACCAGACTCGAAATTCTAGACCTAGAAAAACCTAGGAACTCATGCCGCCTTCGGTCCGATCTAAATATAGTATATAAAATCCATACATGCATGATGTCTAGACTGTCAATGAATCTTCAGCTTCAATCATAACAATACAAGAGCAAACAATAGATCCAATCCAGGTAAAAACAGCACCAAACTTGATTGCAGGAAATACGACTTCAGCAACAAGTGGTCATATGTCTGGAATAACTCTACCCTTGACTCTGTGATTTCTTCCCCCAAATCCCACTAAAACTTTAAACTTAGACTGTCCTACACTATTGACCATCATCCCCTTGTCCCTACAAGTAGTCTGTAGGGGCATACAGTAAGCCACCAACGTTCCTACCGTCCCTAGTCCTATGTTTCTTTTATTTCTTTTATTTTTCTTATATGTATCCATGTATCATAAACTATTTTTTACTTATACCTATTATCTTGTAAGGCATTGACAAAATAAAAAATAAAATAAATAAAAGTATCTCTCCCTACAAGATACTTGCTCTGTCTCTCTGGCCTGCCAATCTCTTTCAGTGTGGCCCAGTGGCAGGATGCACAAAATCACTCCAGAAACATTCTAAGCATAATGGTTTTGACTTCTGACAGTACCTGATTCTTCAGTATAGTTATTGTAGTGTGCTATCTCTAGGACGATCTGCACTATTAAAAAGAACATTAATCCATAGGCATACTACTTTGTTGCATACAAACTCTCATTATTTTTGTGCCTATAGTTTGGATTTTCTGCTTAAGCAGCAAAGAAAGAAAAAAACTGTTGTCAACAAAACCATGTATACCATAGTGCATTTTCCATTAGATTTATCTTTCCTGGCCCAATTTTTATTGATGACAATTTGGTTCCTTAGTTTAAATAATATACAATCTACAGCATATATTTGCTTAAAATTCAGGAACAATAAAAAATAAAAATGCAATTCTTCCTTCTGGCTGTTTCAATGTCTTGGTGAGCTAAGGAAAGAACATTGTCAATCAACATGCAACCCAATGCCACATACATTATATCTCAAAAGTAAATTATTTTATAAGAACAGGCTCTCGAAGACATTTAGAACAAAATGGTCTTGTAGGAACAGGATATGTGTGCAGTGACATTTATTTGTGAATAGCTTACTTCCTGAAATAAAAAGGTCGGATGACAAAACTATATCACGTCATGTTGATTTATTCTCATAATAAATGGTATGCAATCCAAAAAAAACTTGTAGAATACATGTTGCATTTTAGATCATCTGTGGTTTGCAACTTTACATCACTGCAGTTTCTTGTGCCAATCCAAAATTAAGCTATAAATTGTGGCTTAGTTTAAATTAAAATATTGTTAACACATTTTTCCTATCAAGTGAACAGAATGACTTCGCAGTAAGACACGTTTATTAGACTTGAATAGCTGAAGTTACATAGTAAAAAATTCCAAACAAATCTTTCTTCATCTGGGCATAGTTGTGAATCCTGTAAGGGAAAAAACCATTGCTTTCCTACTACAAGTGATATATTTTAGAGCAATATAACAGGAAGAGAGATTCCAGCTGCTTGAAATTTTTGCAGAATTAATCTGGGGTAGGGGATAAAAACACTTCTGATGTTCCTATCGATCTGTGGAAACCAACATCAGAACTAAAAACAGAAAGTTTAGGATGCTAAGAAATGGAAAGTAAGTGATTGTTTTTAAGCTTTTCTTCATCCACCGAAGACATGTAAAGTAAAAAAAAAAAAATAAAAAAAAAAAAACGGAATCAACGTGCAGATACCACTGAGAAATTTTGAGGTTCTCCTAGCACTGAATCTTAAAAAATAAAGGTTTTAGATTTAAAAAACATGTATCACCACATTATACTCTAATATGAATCACTGAATGCAGGGTTCCATGTCCTGAAAAATGCCCATTGTATATATCCAGAAAGATTTATTTCCAAGCGGATCATAAGGATATTGAACACGAACAAAGTTTCTGAAAGGTATCAAACACTTAAGTTACAGCAAAGCTTTCAATTTACTGCTGTGAAAAAATAGTACTTCGTATCAGAGGTGTCCTTTGGGGCCATCACTTATGTCAAAATTGACACAAAAACCAGCTTCAAACCACCATTGTGATACAAGTTCTAACCTTTCAGTATGCATACACATTGTGAAGCACGTACAGAGAAGAGACAGTGTTTGTATGACACCAGAGCAAGACGCCTTATCAATAGTGGCTCTGCTTGAGAAATGCCACCGGCTACTAGGCCTATGTCATCAAAGTGACATAGATTCAGTTTATTAAGTCATTAAGCCCAGTCACTTGATTTGGCTTCATTAAAAGTATAAGAGCTATATACAATTCTTTTTAAAAAAAATGTGATTTGTCTCAAACACGGTCCCTGCTGTTTGTTGTAAAGAAACCTTCTTCAACTGTTCTTCCACCAGACTGACCTATGGGCATTCCAGAAGGGTGATGCAAGATCTAGTTGGCATGTTTGCCAAATTCTAGAAGACCCTCAATAATGTTCAAATACTCCACAAACTAATCCAAGGGATCCTAAACATTTTGAAATCACACTTCCCTTTAGCTCAATGTCCAAGTAACTCTCTCTAAAAAATCCACTAAGCTTCCTATAGGGAATACCATTGAACAAGAAAGCATAAAAGAAATGATGGGAAAGGTAGATTAATCAACACAATGCAAATAAAAGTTTTTCACACCTCTCCCACACTGTCTCTGTCCCTCCCAAGGGAGGTAGGCACACCTTACAGCTTTGAGAAACCCGACCTCGGCTAACTCTGTTCTCCATGGCTAAAGATTCATTTGGTATCAGTCGCCATATGTAACTATCAAGAAGAGTATCCAACAGGATCCCCCTAATTTTTATGTTGCTCTGGTTTGCATGGAGGGCATTGTCCACTGTCCAATCTTAGAGATGATCTATAGCTGTTGTAGTTTCAAAGGCAGCTTTAAGGAGATACTATATTTTGCAGCTCCACATTGATACAAAATATTCTTCGATGCTGTCAATGAGGAGGTCAAAAATGGGGAATTGCTGCATCTTCCTATCTTTCTACTGCTAGAGCTGTTGAAAATTCTTTCAATATGACAAATGTGACGGGTGCTTGGGAGTTATATGTTCAAGTAACATATGATGTGCAGTAATTTGCCCTCATCCAAATTGAATCCCACTGAGGTGGACTTGAATAGCGAAATAAATTGCCAAAATAAAAATTGGCCTTTCTCAAAAGCAATTATTCCTAATTTCACTAGATAAAATAACCATATTCTAATCTACTCAATATTAGCAGAAGAAATCTTGAGAGTTTCCGTGTAAATTTTTTTCTAGGTTTGACAACTGGGAAAATACTGGTTCAAATATTAATATTTTTAAGACAGAGGGAAATGAATGTGATGCCTTATCTCGATTCGTTCCACCTTCATTTGCAAACATGTAAGTCCTAATATTCCAACCAACTCAAATGATTACCCAATTCGAGTAGAAATGTTGGAACATACCCATTCATTTGCTTGGTCACTGTGCTTTCTCCACTATCTTGCCAGCAACAAATCTAATGCTATATTCCATGTCCCAGGATTTAAATAAATAGTAACTTGTGGAATCCATATTTTTTGTTCTGTTTGTTTTTAGCTGTTTTAGTACATTGCTTCTTCTGGGTCAATTTTATGTTTTATAATATCTGGGGTTGTTTTAGTTGCAATGGCTTTTCTGGTGTTGTTATTTAATTATTGTTTCATTAAATTTACATTCAAGTCACCCACGCCTAGAGCAGTTTTGCAAAATACAATTACAAATCAAAATTAAAACTAACTAACACAAGGCAACCAAAGTAAAACACACTGCTTAAAAAAGGCAGCCTATCAAATAAAATCATCACTGGAAGATTTTTAAGAGACTAAGTCCACGTACTTGTCTGAAAATGTCTCCTGCTTGAGCCATGGGATTGGACTAGAAATCCTTCAGGTCTCTTTCAGCTCTATATCTGATTTGTTAATTAAGAGCATAAAACAGCCTATAAATAAATAATGCCATATTCTTTTTTATAAATAAGTTAATCAGTATTTAGTTTTTTTCAAGTATACATCAGCTATTACAAGTTGATACTTGACTCATATAAATAATAAACTTGGTTAATAAACCTGAAAACTAGGTTCAATTTTTAGACATCAGTCCACATGGAACTAAAACCTCAAGACTGTAAAACAGAGGTCACCAAAATCTTGGCCAACCTTAAGAACTTGTGGACTTAATCAGCAAATTCTCCAGCCAACATAGCTAGAAAATTCTGGGAAGCTGAAAGTCCCACAAGTCTAAAGTTGCTAAGTCTGGAGCCCCATGCTGTAAAAACATACAACTGAACTAATAAACAACTGAAGAAGAAAAACGTGCTAGATTTTCAAGAAGTGATTTAAAAAATATCGATGGTGTAGTGTCTTAATCAAAGCTTAATCATCTTATTAATTAGAGCACATAGTGTACGTACATATTGGGCCTTGAATTTTATTATTAATATCCACTACACTGGTCAAATTTTCTTTTGCCTCGGTTTGCAGGCAGGCAAAACATTTAGGGCATAGGTACAAAGTTCAATTACCAGCTTTAAAGCATGCTTGAACTTTAAGCCATGAATATGCGTTGATCTTGCTGCTTCAGTTGAGCTTCAGTTCTTCTCACTTCTCTACACCCAATCATCTCTAATTATCTCTCCCAACCTATTGACTGGAATAAAAGCTACTTGGTTTTTTTTCAAATGGGCAACTTCAATTTTCACCATATGTCCCATAAATAATTTTGTGATTTATCTGTACAGATTTTGGTTGTTTTCTCTGGTGTTTTCTGTTGCTGGAAAAAATAGAGACCAGCAGAACATCACCACTACCTATTACAACATATACTTTCTGATTGGTTTTAGGGCTATCCAAGAAATCTCACTAATAGATAGCATGCGATAGAACATTATACAAATTGAAAATCTCTGTGTTTTGCGGAATCAAGCCTGTTACCATCTGTCATTTGTCCATTCAAAACTAAGTAAAGTATATACTTGGGGGTGATCCAAAAAAAAGTTTTTACGCAAAGAAATAAATTCTGGCTTTTTAAGTTGTTTGCAAACAATAATCCAGATTCCATTTTAAACAAAATAGAAAGAAATATAATTTGCTTTTTTAAATCCTGCCTTTTTGTTTATTATAACACTAACTAGTGGACAAAACAACATAATACTCCTCCCTCCTATTATTCCCTGGCAACAACAACCCTGAGAGAGGACTAGCCCAAACGTACCCAGCCACTAAAAGTCTTATTCCATATTGATACCTGATAAACTTATCTTGGGTAAACACTGCATCATAGGAAAATAGTTGAAATGCTACTCCAAGGGCTACTTATATTAATAAATTCATTTAATTTAAACAATTTTTTTTGATTATATTTTTAATAATAGCTCACACCCTATATACATACATACATACATACATACATACATAACATACATGCAACATAGTTGAGGTATAAGGAGTTTAACTTCATAAGGTAATAGTATAACTATTAAAAGCAAAAAGCAGTGTAATTCCAGAAGTGCTCATGCACGCGCCTGATGGCAGCACGAAGCAGTCGGATATAAATAAAATAAAGTGATAATATAACCTTATGAGTTATATGTTAGTCGAATAAATAGAATATAATAATTAACGTGAAATAACATTAGTGAATTAATACATAGTAATAAATAAAAGAATGATAGATATGAAGTTAGATGATATCCGGAATGTAAGAGCTGCGCGTCTTGTCGCGTAGTAAACTACAGAAATTTTCCAATGGACTGTCCTAAAGAAGGAGGGAAGCAATTCTTATAGGGGCGGGCAGAATTCTTTATTTAACTTAAACACTGTTGCCTCTTTTGTGTGGCAGTCCCAAATCCTAATTTCAAATGCTCCCAGACTGATGCTGGCTCCACGCTATGGTGTGAATAAGGAACCCGGAAGTAAAGACTGGAAGAGACTACTTTAAAAACCATAATACAATGCAGCATGAAACAATTTGTCACTCCTTCAAAGACTAGCGATCTATTTTCAGGACATGGTTAGTTTCCCATTCAAAAGCACAAAGAGATTAAAGAAGCTCGTGGAAAGCTTATGGCTTAGAGGCAAACACATATTTCTTCTTACCAGATGTTTGTATAAAATTGTCATTTCCTGTATCACTCCAGCATTGTGATCA
>BHFT01049711.1:0-18857 GCA_004320025.1 Laticauda laticaudata | reverse complement strand
CAGCTTGCTGCTGCCTTTCCTGCCAGCCTGGTTCAATGTCTGCCTGCAGCCTTTTGGTGGATGCCTTCCCTGCAAGACCTTTCTGCAGCACTTGCGTTGCCTGCTACTCCTGCCAGACCTTTCCTGCCAGCTTGCTGCCAGCTACTGCTCTTGCATGCCTTGCTGATTCTGCTGCCTCGCCTTTGTGCCGTGCCTTGGTGCTCTGCCTTCCACTGCAGCCTTTTCTGCCAGCCTTGGTTCCTGCAGCTACCTGACAGGCGCCACTATGGCACAGCCCCGGCGACACAACCCATGGCGAGCACAGTACACAGGCAAACCCGTGCCGTAACGAGCGGCACGTAGGTGCATCAGGATGCTTCTATTGCTTCTTCTACTAGCTTTCATTGTTAATAAAGTCTCACTTCGATTGTATTCCAGCCGACAGAATCCCATCCTGCTCTCATTCTTTTTTATTTAATAAATCTTGGTGGAACTTTTAGAAATGGCTAATTAAGCCTTTGCAATGCTTGTGGGATGGGTTAAAGATCAGCAGCTTGAGGTGGGCAGATACCTGAGGAATGAGCGAGGGCGATACTTTGGATATGGGTACACAGCTGTGGGATATACCTAACTACCAGGCGCAAGCTAGTGGCTCTTTTCATTATAAAATCAATGTTCAATGAGATATATCAAAACTAAGAATCATCCACGTTCCCCTTGACCCTAAGCTGAAGTCCTTGTTAACGAGATGAATAGGAGACAGACAATTGGTCTCAACCTCCCAGTTGCCACACCTTCATGCCGCTTCATTATCAATAATATGTTAATATATTATCCACACTATGTCAACTAAACCCAGTAGACTGCTCCAGCTGGGGAGTCTGCACCAGTGTTTCAGCGAGGTTGCGCTTGCTTCTTCGCTCTCACGTGAAGCTCTGGTGGCCTTAGACACATCCTCAGTTCGATCATCAGGTTTTGCCCCTTGCCTCCATTCCCTCCATTTCCCAGTCCATTGCCCCATTGCCCTTGTTGAGCGTCCACAAGCCTTGTTCTGCAACACTGTGTCGTAGCGGGCTTGCGCATGAGATTGTGCAGGATTGCAGCAAGCTTCCACAATCCTCCTTCAGGTCTCCTGGGCATGCTGCATTGTTGTGTGAGAAGAACTGGAACCTGTTCGCCTAGATGCCAAAGGCGTTCTCACCACCGTCTTGCCTGACAGCCGATAGATTGAAGATCCGCTCTTCACGGGTTGATGGCATTTGCGAGTGTAGGACTTTCATGAGTAGGCTGTGAGGGAAGAAGGCATTCATCCCCATGTGAAGTAGGCACATCTTGCTCGTCGTTGGGCATCGGTCTGATACTGGAAGCTCCACCATGAGGTTGCTTTCCAGCCCCTCCTTGAGGTGACTGGCGTGTATACTGGGCATCTGAAGATGAGCCGTTTCCTGTAGCATCTCGATGTACATGAATTTTGTTAGTCAAGCATCGACCATGGCGAATGAGGATTGATGTGAAGAACCCTGTGTAGTTAGATGATAAGTGTGAGCACCACTTGGCTGGCCGCTTTGCAGGCAACTACTTGCATCGATGGCTCCAATGGCATGTGTGGAAAGATTCCACTTATTTGATACCACTGCTCTGCAACTTTCTGTCATCTTCTTTCAGTGGAGGGGCACTGGAGGGGTTCCTCCTTTATTCTTCGATATTGCTTGCACACTTTCTGAACACCAAGGCTATGGTGCTGGGTTGGCCCCTCCAGCCGTACTGCATGTTCCCTGTAGTGTGTCCCTGCAGGCCAGGCTAGCGCAGAGGTGAGTGCCACCTGAGCCCAGCGTTCCTAGACTGGAGCGGGAAGTTCGGTGTTTTGTCTTATGGTCAACCCTTGAGGTGTCAGCGCCTGCAACAGTATCATCAAACATGCGTGGAGGCATCCTCATGAAGTTCTGGAACGCCCTGGAGTGTCTTCGTCTGAAGCTCCACCATCAGCTTGTTGTACAAGTCCGTCCTCTGCTCTTCTGGTGAACATCTTTTGGACCAGACTTTTTTTGGGTGGCTCCTTTTTCTCACTAGTAGAGTTCACAGAGCCTGTAGATGGTTCGCACTGTTTGCAGACGGATTGTGGCTGCCGAATAGGACTTTTGCACAATCCCACGTGGACCATGACATGGAGCTGTGGAAGAGGAAGAGTCAGAATGAAGCTGCACGAGCTCTGCACCAGGTGTGGCTGCTGTTGGTTGAAAGTGAGAGCAGACGGATTGCTCATGCCTTTTTATAGGCAGATAGGTGTCCCTTTGCATACCTCTAGGCATCTCTAGGCATCCTGTAGACATCCTTAATGATCCGAGGATAGTCCCTCTGCGAACAGTTCTTTTTCCTATTTATAATGCTTTGTTTCTGCTTGCATCACGTTCTGCAATCATTCATGTATCGTTTCTGCGTCCGTTCCACTTCCTCCCTTCATCCAGATGGATGCGAGTTGCCGGATGTGTACGTGGTGCTAGCGGATATATTAAGCGAATGCGTAACGCAATGCGTAACGGATGTTGTAGCGCATGCGTAATGTGGATGGGCAGAACGGACGAACTGGATACATTCATTCCGCGCAAAAGTTTTAGGCACGCCCAAAATTTTGAGCACATGAATGCGTCAATAGACGGATGCTGGAATGGATAAGAGAGAAGCAAACAGAGCAATGCAGTGGATATATCGCCGTTTTCGAACAGATGGCAAGGTTTTTTGTCCGTTTTACATCCTCTTTGCATCCGTTGGTTTGGTGTGACATGGGCTTACATCTGTGTGAATCAACTTTGCTTTTTCGAATGATCTTAATTCCCCTGGGATTGTGGTAGGAGAGAGTAGACCTTATTCCACTCTGACGCCATTAGTGGAAAAGCTGGGACTGGCCCCTTTGCTTCAAGGAAAACACATGTGCAGTAGGCCATCAAAGGCCAGCACAGTGTCTTCTTTCATGTAGCATGGGGTCTTTGCTAGAAGCCCATATTCATTTCTCAAGTCTTGGCTGAAAGGCATTTCACTAAAGCCTTGATTAAAGTGAATCGAGAATGTGACTTTACACAGGCTGAATCATTGGGAGTCTACTTAAATTATGGGGGGAGGGGGAGTAACTCCATTGGAGGATTCATTGACAAAGAAAGAATTTATTTTAAGCCCTTCTCCAAATGTAAGAGGATGAAGTATTAATTCATCCCCACCTGAAACTGGCAGCAAATAATCTGTCCACAGTTTCCTGTTGCTGTGCAGCCCCAGCATTCTGACATGGCCTAATTTTAGACTGAAGCTTTTCATATAAATCAATGTCAAGGAGATAATATCAAAACTGAAGAATCACCACGTTCCCCTTGACCCTAAGCTGAAGCTCTTGTAGAGAATGAAGGAGACAGACCAATATGATTACTGAGAGATGGTATGTGTGATGGACAATCCAGGTGATAGCTTTAATGAATCAGCAACAAAATTGTTAAATAAAATGGGACTCAATTAGCAAGAGGTTTAATAAAGTACTACAGCCCGGAGACAAAGCTAATAAGAAGAAAGAGCATTTGCTACCTGCACCATTAAATGAGACGAGAACATTTCAGTGTCACAAACTTTCTATGTACATGCAGCATTTTCTTTTCTTTTCTAGAATGAGAACCCCCTCTGGCATTTGAGAGGTTTGTCAGCAAAGAATACAAGGAAAAGTTTTGAAGTCCCAAGCTTTAGATATTATATATCTTTATCGATATTACAGTAGTGGGCAGCAACTGATTTAACAACAGGTTCTGTGAGCGCATGTGCACAGCATTCAAAAAATACCAATTTGAACCTCTACAGGGCAGCCCCAACAAGTAGAACAGCTAAAGCCAACGAAATCCACTGTGCCATGCAAATCAGCTGAGCTGAAAAAGATGGAAATATAGGACAGGATAGGACAGAGGCGGACCAGCTGTCAGAACTACCGGTGTGCTAGAACCAATCAGAACTAGCAGCAGCCTATCTCTCTCTCTCTCTCTCTCTCTCAATTCAGTAATAAAAACACCGGTTGCTTTAATGAAAACTGAATCCAACTAATTGTTCAAAAAGATGCTGGGATGGGATTAATTAGCGATGACAAATGAATGAGACTGAATTCAAGATCCTGAACCAAAACAGTCCATTGACGATTGATCCAAGGTGGAGAGAAAAAAAATGACCAGTTCAAATGAGGATGTTTAGAAAGCCTTGTGAATAATTTCACTGAGCTACAAGAAGGCAGTTGACATGCTTGCAACACCATCAAGTTACTATGTCTTTCATTTTGTAAAATATCAAAATGGNGAAGGCAGTTGACATGCTTGCAACACCATCAAGTTACGATGTCTTTCATTTTGTAAAATATCAAAATGGAAGTGTCTATGGAGATTCTCAGTCATCCAAGTCATAGTTGTCCCAAAAGTGCTTTTTCAAAAGGCAACTGGACTTTATTTTTTCTTGAAGATGTTTTGCTTCTCATTCAAGGAGCTTCTTCTAGTTCTGAAGTAGAAGCTTCTTGGATGAGAAGCAAAATATCTTCAAGGAAAAACAAAGTCCAACTGCTTTTTGAAAAAGCATTTTTGGGATGATCAAAATGGAAGGGAGTTGGAATGCAAGTTTATGCAAGGTTCCTTAGTTCCAATGCATAATGAGAAAGAAGCAACATCTCAAATTGTAATACATTCTGCTCCTGGGTTAATAATGATTTCTTGAGTGAGTAGTCTAGATCATTAATTTACTCCACCCTGTGTTGTTGTTAACTTGTGTGGAATATCTAAGCATAGTTCATTGGTTTCCTGAGAGCTGCAATTCTTAGCATTACTCATAATCAAAAGCTACCTGGGAATATTTTTATCTCTACATCAGGGGTGTCAAACTCACATCATCACGGCAGCATCACATGACATATTGAGACTTTTTCCCCCTTCACTAAACTGAGTATGGGTGTGGCCAGCACGTGACGCATCCAGCTCTCAGACCAGGAGTTTGACAGCTGCTCCAGAAAGATAATATCAGCAACAGCATAAGCATCAACTGTTTTGCCAGAGTACTATGGCACCATGGTACTCTCAGCAGTTTGGCAAAAAAACAGACTGCATTTGATTATATATCCCATATTAATATAGTTGATGTAGTTGATATAGCTCCTCCTCTCAGGATGCGGCTATACAGCATTGCATGCCAAAACAGCTAGATACAAGGACGGTTTTTCCCCTCTCCCCATCATTCTTTACTAAATACATAATTCCAACAGCACGATCTTGTGCCAAAGGATTTCTAACCGTGTAAGTGGACTGTATGACTATTATTATTTTCTATTTTCCTATTACCTCCTCTATTTTTATCTTTTTGCTATCACTTTGTTGTTGTATTTTACAATGATTGTATCTTATGATTTATATTTATCACTTTGTTGTTTGTATATGTATATATATATATATATATATATATAAATATAATATATATATATATATATATATATAATATATATATATATATATATATATATATGGAGAGGCTGGTGCACTGGAGACAAATTCTTTATGTGTCCAATCCCACTTGGCCAATATAGAACATTCTATTTCTATTTCTATTCTATTCTATTCTATTCTGTTCTGTTCTGTTCTGTTCTATTCTTTCTTTTTTTTAATTTTAAAAACTTTTATTGAAAATTAAAATATTAAAATACAAACATATCTACAAAAAGAAAATAAGTTGGTACAAATTTACCATCATTCTCTGATAGTACAAAATTAAATCGTGGCTATTATTCATACATTACAAATCCATTTCAACAGGTTCTCATTAATCATATAACATTAATTATAACCATTTTAAAAGAGAAATAATTAAATTTATTTTTAACTTATAACTTTCATATTTTTACTGTCTATCCATTGATACCAATTGTTCCAAGTTGCATAATATTCTGAGTCTTCCTTGATATTCAGTTCTGTGGTGAATCTATCCATTTCTGCACATTTGAAAAATTTTCAGATTATTAAACAATCTGACAGTATGTTAGACATTTTCCAAGTTTGTGCTAGTGCAATTCTTGCTGCTGTAATAATATATATTGTTAAATCTTAATCTTTTGGGGTATTTACCGTTAACAATCCTGAGGAGAAACAATTCAGGCTTTAACTCTATTTGACAGTGGGTGATTTTGTTTGGCTATTTTTGTATTTTAATCCAATATTTTTTAATTTCTGGGCATAGCCACCAGACATGGAAAAAAGAACCTTGCTCTTGTTTGCATTTCCAACAATTAGGGTTTAGGTTGGGATGTATCTTTGCAATCCTTGTTGGGGCTAAATGCCAATGGTAAAACATGGTTTTCTTTGTATGGGGCAGATTTTGTAAAAGTATAATTTTTGTTCCACATTTTTTCCAATCTTCTAACTCAATATTGTGTCCGAAATTTTTGGCCCAGGCTAACATTGGTCCTTTTACTATCTCCTCTTCTTAGTAGAAATGTAATAAATAATTGTATATTTTTGATAGTAATTTCTCTTCCAGTCCCAACAATAATTTGTCTAATTGAGCTGTGTCCAGTTCAAATCCATATACCTCTAGATCTATTTCATATTGCAAATGCAACTGGAGATATAGCCACCAATCTATATTTATTCCCTGTGCTTTTAATTCTTGGTTGGTTTTAATGTCCCTTGATTGTCCAAAATTTGATTATATCTGGTCATATTGCTAATATCCAATGTGTTGGGGTGGATCATTGCCTCCATAGTGGATAACCAGCCTGGGATTTTAATATAATGTTTTTTCCTAATTTCCTCCCAGGTCTGAATCAGCAAATCTCATAAGATATCTCTATGGAGGTATGAGTGTTTCTTATTTCTGGCATTCCAAATGGAGGCATGCCACTCCATCTGGATGTCATGTCCTTCCAAGGTCAAAATTCTCCTATTGTCTAAATTAATCCATTCCCTGATCCAAACTAAGGATGCTACTTTATAATAAGTCTGCCATGCTGGGAGTCCAAAGCCACCTTTACTTCTACTATCCTGTAGATAGATTAATTTTATTTGCACTTTTTTTCCTGACCATACAAATTTCATGGTTCTTTTATTTAACTCTTTAAAGAAAATTTTTATCTAATTTTATGGGAACCTATTCTATTCTATTCTATTCTATTTTATTCTTCTTCTAATTTGCTTACCAGGAAAATGCAGGAGAAGACTAGAAGAGATAAAAATATTATTTTTGTTAAAGTCACCTTGGCAGGAATACATTAATAGTCAGAAGCAAAGAAAAACAAACGGAGTTCACTCTCTATCTGCCTAAAATCTGATCTGATGCTCCCTCTCCCTCTCCTTCCCTCTCTCTCTCTCTCTGCCACTTTCATACACAAACATTGTCTAATTTAATTATATATCATTTTTGATATCTGACAAATCGTACCTTGGATTCAGAATACTCCAAAATAATTGTGTTTGTATTAAATCCTTCCAGCTACAGTCTGACAAAGAAGGAGAAAAAATATTAGTCGGAAAATGACCGAAATATTATAGAGATTTGGACTGTGGAAAAGGGATTATTGCTCAAGGAAGATCAAATAAGGGCCTTCAAATTCACACACACAGCATTCTACCTCCCTTTCTATAGATATTCAAAGGCCAATCTGTTATTGCTTTCCTGGCTGCAGTTCTGGCAATAAGATTATATCACTTAAATAAAAAAGGTCCATTGTTAGCATATACACCTTTCCTAACAATAAGATACCAGATCATACCATTATATAATTGTATGTGTATTATGTCACAAGATAAGGAGAGAAGGGAGGGACATGGGAGGGAGGGAAAGAAAGAGAGAAAGTGAGAGACTCCATGTGGATATGTATGATTATGTATCATAGATAGGCATCATTATCTTGAAATTAGCTGGACATAAACTTGTGATATGAAGCTTTATCAAAGTTCGTAATATCTTTGTGCTGCATACTGATGGTATTTGGGAAGTGGGAGGAATGGCAGAAAGAAAAAATACAATAGGTAGCAGCTGTAGAGAGTAAAGTGATTGGCCTTGAGAAAGAGAAGGGCGGATGAGAAAGAAGGAAAACATAGATTAATATTGTGCAAAATGTGTTCAAACATCTCAGACAGAACATCATTAATTCTAACTGTAGATGATGTAGCTATCCCTGATGATGTTACCTAGTTTGGTAATGAAACATCTGCAAGAAAACAAATAAGCACAGAGAGCAAAGGGGAGCCTACAGTTCAGTCCTAAACTACAACTATTCCCTTCTATCAATTCTAATTGTTATTTTAAAAAAGAATAGAGGAAAATATCACTATTGCCAATCTAAATAAAATCAGTTGTTAATCTTCTGAGTTCATCTCTTCAACAGGTTTTCTTCCAAGGGCTGACAACATGAAACCCTGCATATTCTGAATTAATAGTGCTCTCAGTTATAACATCATCACCTTAGTAAAAGATTGAATTGTCTTAACTGTGCCTGTCCAAATTACATTTAAAAAAACCACAAAGGAGTGTGCATTTTAAAAATGTAGTGTTGCAAAAGATTTGGGGATGATTGGTATGCTACTAAAACATGGGGAAAACAACTTTGCAGACTGTGTTAAAAATTGATTTTAAAAAAAATGGTTGGAAGGTGTGCATTTTTTAAAAAAATGCTGTGGGGTTAAGTTTTGGAATGATTGATTAAAGCTGCATATTATGAACAGCTCTAGTTTCAAGTGTAACTGCTGGTGGAATAAATTACTATAGGGATCCCCAACTTTGGAAGTATTTAAAAATAGGTCAGATAAACATCTGCCAGGGATAATTTATCTCGAGTTAATAGTGCCTTGATATGGGAGCTTGGGGTTTGGACAAGATGACCTCTTGAGAACCCTTTTGGCTCTAATTGTATTAAATGAAGTTATTTGCACATGAAGAAGTTTATGAGTAAAACTGTTCATTCACAGACAGATACCTGCATAATAGATCATCTGTATTCATCCTGAGTTTCAAATCAGTTTATCCTCCTTGTCTCATAGAGGGAATCAAGTTTTTACAAGTAAACAAAGATAACCAGAGAAATTCAGAAAGGGATTTCCAGTCCAGAGTCTGTGTGTCTAAAGCCAAACTATCTTTATAAAATGACCAGTTATCCACCTCTTCTCTTAGATAAATAAGCACTTCTAAAATTAACAATGTATTAAAATAATTAAATATTTTTTCTTTTCCATCCAATGTATTTTGTTTTTTTAATATATTTTATTTTGTTCAAAGCAAGATTAAAATACTTAATACAGAACTCCCCCAAAAAAGAATCCAAAGGGAAAAAACACAAACATCTCAATATGTGTGTGTGTGTGTGTGTGTGTATACACACACACACACTCACACACATGTATAAGTGTATATACATACACATACACGTACGTACATGTGTGTTTGTGTGTGTGTGTGTTTCATATCATAATGAGATGTCTGGAAAAGGGACACATAGATTTTTAAAGTAGAAGCACAAAAAATGATGGATGCTAAATTATTGTCATTAAAATTATTCCTATTTATTGTATTTTCATGAAAGCCCAAGCTATATTTTCCTGTCATTAGCCCATAACTTATCACCATGGTGACAAATCTATTCATTTTACTTTTTTCCCCAAACCATCTAAATGGCATGTTATTTTGGCAGTTCAGCAGCATTTCTCAGTTGGCTAACTGATCAACATCTGGCACAATCAATGATTGGTAATCCCATAGCTACTCAGCACCATGGTGGGATACTATTTCTATCTTGTAAGAAACCTGGAGCCCAGCAGTGGAAACAAAACACATTATGATGTTGGCATCAACAGCACAGTAAATTGAGAATTCAGTAGGTGGTCATCCACAAATACAGAGGAATATTGTTGTTCTAGCAACAATATTCAGAATACTAGATATGGTTCTCAGAGGCAATTGGAAGTCACATTTGTCTAAATACTACAGAAGAAGTAAAATTATCTGTATAAAATAATGAGAGCAGAATAGCTTTTTATTTACCAAAGAATGAAAGAACAAGACAAGATATAGAGAAAGTGTGACTAGAGTCGAACTAAATGATAAATATATTGGTATGATCATTTTCTCATAGAATTTTTCTGAGCATACATTAGAATTAGATTAACAGAGTTGTAAGGAACATTGGAGGTCTTCGAGTCCAACCCCCTACTTAGGCCAAAAACCCTATGCCATTTCAGACAAATGGTTATCCAATCTTTTCTTAAAAACTTCCACTGTTGGAGCATTCACAATTTCTGGAGGCAAGTTGTTCTACTGATTAATTGTTCTAACTGTCAGGAAATTTCTCCTTAGTTCTAGGTTGCTTCTTCTCTCCTTGTTTAGTTTCCACCATTGCCTTCTTGTGTCTGCCCTCAGGTGCTTTGGGAGAATAGCTTGACTCCCTCTTTCTTTTGGCAGCCCTGGGATATTGGAAGCACTGCATCAATGTCATCATGTCACCAAGATGGCGACGATGACGGCTGCTCGTGAATGCTCTCTAATGTTTCTTTATTCCTTATTTAACTATCTGCATTCACTACAGATTTCACACTCCGAGACCATCTGCTAAGAATTAGGCAATGTTCCAAAAGAAGCAGCTTTCTGATTCCCCACCCCTCTGTCTTTGGCAAACCTGGAGGAGAAGTCTAACGCAATTCCCCGGTGCTATGGATTACAACAAAGAAAGAGCAAAAGAAGCAGCAGCACCAAAAACAGGAGATGAGATAAACGGCGGGAATTTTTAAACAGACTAAGGAATAAGGGGACAAAGTATTCCTCTCCCTTCAATCTTTCTGAACTAATTAATGCTCACTAGCCTAAACAATAGATGGATGAAATTCATCTCTTCAATTTAGATGGAATTCTGATTTTCCATAATTCCAGCTGGTTCTTTGTTTTACAGAAACTTGGCTTAATCCAACAAATCATGGGGGACAACACACGGCACCATACATCCAGTATTTCAGACATTTAGATAGACAGATTGAAGAAACATCAGGTAAACAAAGGGTGGAGGCAAATTATGTGTATATTATCAACCAACAGCTGGTCTGCAGGATATAACTATAATATATACGTTTTGGTGGATGAAAACTTAGAGTTCTTTACATATCAACTGCAAGCCATTTTATTCTCCAACATGATTCTCATTTCTCCCTAATAGCTTGTGTATGTTTCTCCACAAACCTGTGTAACGGCATTAGGAACTCTTGCTGATCAAATTATGGAGCTGAGCAAACCCCCAGGTTCTCTTCTCATCATTTAGGAGATTTCAATCAAAGCAAATTTAAGAAAGAGCTCCCAAATATTCCAGCATGTAAATTGTCCCACAGAGGATAAAAATACTTTACTGACCACTGGCTACCACTAGTTAAAAGATGCTTATAGTCTTTACCATGAGCAGTGTGGGATACTCTGACCCACATGGCAATGATTCACCTTGTACCTGCCTTACAGACAAAGACTTAAACCATTAAACGAACAATTAAATCAGTGAAGACTTGGGTCAGATGAAGCAATAGCTGAAAACTCCAGGCGTGCCTTTGATTGCCCTGATTGGAATCATTTTTGAAGATGCTTCTGCAGACCTAGATGAGCCTCACAATATTGGTAAAACATCATATGTTAGCTCTGCCAAAGACTTATGCATACAAACAAGAAACCTGCAATATATAGTAAACAATAAACCTTGTTTCACAGCTACACTTTAGCAGCTAAGTCGTCCAAAGAGGAAGCCTAACAGAAAAGGTGATAGAATGCTATAAACAACCAGGCAAGAAACATATTATAAGAGAGATCAGAGCAGCAAAAATAAGCTAACTCTGAAAAGTTAAGGAATCAGTTTTCTCAAACAAATGACGCAGCAGAAAATGTAGCAAACTCTTAAAAACATGCAACTGGGCTTCCAACAAACCTCCTTGCCCAGGCAGAAGGAAATCAAACAACTAGCAGATGAACCTGAATGTATTTTACTGCAGGTTTGAAGAAATCAGGCCATCTATCTCCAACAACCCACATGCTCAATCACACCAACAACAGCCAAGCCTCCTCAACTGGGCCCCAGCCAATTGACTCCCAACTCTAGTGATCACAGAAAAAGAAGTGCTATTATACAGACAGAAGCCAGGAAAGCACCAAGGCCAGAACACAGATAACTCCTTCTTGCTAAAAGTCTGTGCTGACTAATTGGCCCCCATCTTCACCAAAATCTTCATAGAACTTAGAGATGTGCCTAAGTTCCTTCTGCTTCAAACGTTCTAACCACATTCTAGTACAAAGAGCCCTCCATCAAGGATCTGAATGAACTACAGACCAGTTGCTCTAACATCTGTAGTTATGAAAATCTTTGAGGCTTGTGCTGTCCCACCTGAAAAACCATCACAGATCCGTCTGTTAGATCCATGCAGTTTGGCTACCAAGCCCAAAGATTCAACAAATGATGCTGTTAACATGGCCTGCATTCCATCCAACAACACCTTGATTCCAAATACCTATGCAAGGGTCTCCTCTTTGTAGACTTCAAGTTCAGCATTCAATATCATCAATTCCAGACACTCTTCAAGTAAATTAAATCAACTAGCGGTACCTGAAACACTTGTAAGCTGGGTTCATAAGCTTCCCTAACAGACCAGGAAGCAGCAGGCTGAAGCACAATCACATCGATACTGTACTATCAGCACGGGCCCCAAGGCTGTTGTGCTATCTCCACTCCTCTCTCCTATATTCAATGATTGCATCTCAAACGATCCAATCTGTTAAAAATAGCTGGAAATTTGCTGATGAAAACAGTGATTGGTCTCATCGAGACCAATTGAAATGAATCTCTGTACAGACAGGAGGTTTTACAACTTGCCCTTCATGGTGTACCAAGAACAATCTGGAACTGAACCGTAGAAATGGTGGTAGACTTTTCGGAAGACACACTCCCATACTACCACCTCTACAATACTAGACAACACAATATTAACAATAGAGACGTTCAAATTTCTAGGTTCTACTATGATGACCTAAAATGGGATATCTAACATCAAAAACATCATCAAAAAAGCCCAAACAAAATAATGTTCTTTTCAGTGCAACTGCAGAAAGCTCAAACTGACCAAGGAGGCTGCAGGTATACAGGTCCTCAACTGAAGGGCTGGTGGGTAGTAATTCTTTTTTCTGCAGTCCAAGTTACCTCTGAGTCTGGGTCGTCCTGTTGGTTGCAGAACCAAACCAGACGTTATAGAGGTGCAGATGATACACTCAATATTCCTCTGTAGAACTGTATCAAGCCAAGCTCCTTGGTCAGTTTGAGCTTTCTGAGTTGGCACGAAAAGAACATTATTTGTTGTGCTTTTTTGATGATGTTTTTGATGTTAGATATCCATTTTAGGTCATTTGGCATAGTAGAACCTAGAAATTTTGAACGTCTCTATTGTTAATATTGTGTTGTCTAGTATTGAAGAGGTGGTAGTATGGGAAGGTTTCTTCGAAAGTCTACCACCATTTCTCCGGTTCAGTTCCAGATTGGTTCTGGTTACACCATGAGGCAAGTTGTAAAACCTCCTGTCTGTACAGAGATTTCATCATTGTCTCGAAATGAGACCAATCACTGTTGTGTCATCAGCAAACTTCAGTATTTAACAGATGGATCGTTTGAGAATGCAATCATTGGTATATGGGAGAAGAGGAGTGGAGATAGCACACAGCCTTGGGGGGCCCGCTGTGCTGATAGTAAAAGGTATCGGATGTGATTGTGCTTCACCTGCTGCTTTCCTGTCTGTTAGGAAGCTTAATGAACCCACTTACAAGTGTGTTCAAGGTACTCGCTAGTTGATTTAAATTTACTTTGAAGAGTGTCTGGAATGATGATATTGAATGCTGAACACCTGAGTCTACAAAGAGGAACCCTTGCATAGGTATGTTGGAGATTCAAGGTGGTTGTTGGGATGTTAAATGCAGAGCCATGTTACAGCCATCATTTGTTGATCTATTTGCTTGGTACCAAACTGCATGGGATCTAACAGCGGGATCTGTGATGGTTTTCAGGTGGGTACAGCACAAGCCATTTCAAAGATTTTTCATAACTACAGATGTTAGAAGCAACTGGTCTGTAGTCATTCAGCATCCTTGATGGAGGGCTTTCTTTGGTACTAAGAATGATGGTAAACGTTTGAAAGCAGGAAAGGAACTTAGCACATCTCTAAGTTCCTATTGAGATTTGGTGAAGATGGGGGCCAAATTAGTCAGCACAGACTTTTAAGCAAGAAAGGAGTTATCTTGTCTGGCCTTGGTGCTTTTACTGGCTTTCTGTCTGTATAATAGACTTCTTTTTTCCTGTGATCACTAGAGGTTGTGAGTCAAATGGACTGGGGCCAGTTGTAGGAGGCTTGCTGTTGTTGGTGTTTTGAGATGTGGGTTGTGGAGATAGATGGCTGTAATTTCTTTCAAACTGCAGTAAAATACATTCAGGTCATCTGCTAGTTTGTTGATTTCCTTCTGCCTGGGAAGGAGGTTTGTTGAAGCCAGTGATGTTTTAAGAGTTTTCCTACTTTTGCTGGTTGCATTTTGTTGAGAAACTGATTCCTTAACTTTTTCGAGTAGCTTATTTTTGCTGCCTCTGATCTCTCTTATTAATATGTTTCTGGGCCTGGTTGTATAGCATTCTATCACTTTTCTGTAGGCTTCCTTTTTGGAACGACTTAGCTGCTAAAGTTTAGCTGTGAACCAAGGTTTTTGTTACTATATATTTGCAGGTTTCTTGTTGGTATGCATAAGTCTTTGCAGAAGCTAACATTGATGTTACAAATTCTGTGAGCTCATCTAGGTCTGCAGAAGCATCTTCAAAAAATTCCAATCAGTGCAATCAAGGCACGCCTGTAGTTTCAGCTTTGCTTCATCTGACCAAGTCTTCACTGAATTTAATTGTTCGTTTAATGGTTTTAAGTCTTTGTCTGTAAGGCAGTACAAGGTGAATCATGCAGTGGTCAGAGTATCCCACAGCTGCTCATGGTAAGACCTATAAGCATCTTTACTAGTGTGTAGCAGTGGTCTAAAGTATTTTTATCTCTGATGGGACAATTTACATGCTGGAAATATTTTGGGAGCTCTTTTCTTAAATTTGCTTGATGAAATCTCCTAAATGATGAGAAGAGAACCTGGGTGTTTGCTTCAGCCTCCTAATTTGATCAGCAAGAGTTCCTAATGCCTTTTACACAGGTTTGTGAGGAACATACACAGCTAATTAGGAGAATGAGAATTCATGTGGAGAAATAAAATGGCTTGGCAAGTTGATATGTAAAGACTCTAAGTTTTCATCACAAAAACTTATATATTATAGTTATATTCCTGAGACAGCTGTTGTTGATATATACACATAATCCTCCACCCTTTGTTTTACCTGATGTTTCTTCAATTCTGTCTGATCTAAAATGTCTGAAATACTGGATGTATGTGGTGTTGTCCCATGAATTTGTGGATTAAGCCAAGTTTCTGTAAAACAAGAAACAGCTGAATTATGAAAATCAGAATTCCATTCTATTTAAGAGATGAATTTCATCCATCTTGTTAGCTAGTGAGCATAAATTAGTCAGAAAGATTGAAGGGAGAGGAATACTTTTCCCCTTATTCCTTAGTCTGTTTAAAATTCCCGCCGTTATTATCTCATCTCTTTTGTGGTGCTGCTGCTTCTTTGCTTTCTTTGTTGTAATCCATAGCACCGGGGAATTGGTTAGACTTCTCCTCCAGGTTTGCAAAGACAGATGGGGGTGGGGAATCAGAAAGCTGCTTCTTTTTGAAACATTGCCTATTCTTAAGCAGATGGTCTCGTGAGTGTGAAATCTGTAGTGAATTGGCAGATAGTAATAAGGAATAAAGAAACCATTAGAGAGCATTTCACCGAGGCAGCCGGTCATCGTCGCCATCTGGGTGACATGATGACATGATGGCAGTGTTCCAATATCCCAGGGGCTTGCCACAAAGAAGAGGGAGTCAAGCTATTCTCCAAAGCACCTGAGGGCAGGACAAGAAGCAATGGTTGGAAACTAAACAAGGAGAGAAGCAACCTAGAACTAGGGAGAAATTTCCTGACAGTTAGAACAATAATCAGGTAGAATAAACTTGCTGAATGCTCCAACAGTGGAAGTTTTTAAGAAAAGATTGGATAACCATTTGTCTGAAAATGGCATAGGGTTTTTGGCCTAAGTAGGGGGTTGGACTCGAAGACCTCCAATGTTCCTTACAACTCTTGTAATCAATTCTAAATGTATGCTCAGAAAATTCTATGAGAAAATGATCATACCATATATTTATCATTTAGTTCGACTCTAGTCACACTTTCTTCTATATCTTGTCTTGTTCTTTCATTTCTTTGGTAAATAAAAAGCTATTCTGCTCTCATTATTTTATACAGATAATTTTACTTCTTCTGTAGTATTTAGACAAATTGACTTTCCAATTGCCTCTGAGAACCATATTCTATTATTCTGAATATTGTTGCTAGAACAACAATATCCTCTGTATTTTGTGGATGACCACACTACTGAATTCTCAATTTACTGTGCTTTGAGCCAACATCAATAATGTGTTTTGTTTCCACTGCTGGGCTCCAGGTTTCTTACAAGATAGAATAGTATCCCACCATGGTGCTGAGTAGCTATGGGATTACCAATCATTGATTGTGCCAGATGTTGATCAGTTAGCCAACTGAGAATGCTGCTGAACTGCCAAAAATAACATGCCATTTAGATGGTTTGGGGAAAAAAGTAAAATGAATAGATTGTCACCATGGTGATAAGTTATTGGGCTAATGACAGGAAAATATAGCTTGGGCTTTCATGAAAATCAATAAATAGGAATAATTTAATGACAATAATTTAGCATCCATCATTTTTTTGTGCTTCTACTTTAAAAATCTATGTGTCCCCTTTTCCAGACATCTCATTATGATATGAAACACACACACACACAAACACACATGTACGTACGTGTATGTGTATGTATATACACTTATACATGTTGTGTGAGTGTGTGTGTGTGTATACACACACACACACACACACACATATTGAGATGTTTGTGTTTTTTTCCCTTTGGATTCTTTTTTGGGGGAGTTCTGTATTAAGTATTTTAATCTTGCTTTGAACAAAATAAATATATTAAAAAAAAAAATACATTGGATGGAAAAGAAAAAATATTTAATTATTTTAATACATTGTTAATTTTAGAAGTGCTATTTATCTAAGAGAAAGAGGTGGATAACTGGTCATTTTATAAAGATAGTTTGGCTTTAGACACACAGACTCTGGACTGGAAAATCCTTTCTGAATTTCTTCTCTGTTATCTTTGTTTACTTGTAAAAACTTGATTCCCTCTATGAGACAAGGAGGATAAACTGATTTGAAAACTCAGGATGAATACAGATGATCTATTATGCAGGTATCTGTCTGTGAATGAACAGTTTTACTCATAAACTTCTTCATGTGCAATAACTTCATTTAATTACAATTAGAGCCAAAAGGGTTCTCAAGAGGTCATCTTGTCCAAACCCCAAGCTCTCCCATATCAAGGCACTATTACTCGAGATAAATTATCCCTGGCAGATGTTTATCTGACTATTTTTAAATACTTCCAAAGTTGGGGATCCCTATAGTAATTTATTCCACCAGCAGTTACATTGAAACTAGAGCTGTTCATAATATGCAAGCTTAATCAATCATTCCAAAACTTAACCCCACAGCATTTTTTTAAAAATGCACACCTTCCAACCATTTTTTTAAAACTCAATTTTTAACACAGTCTGCAAAGTGTTTTTCCCATGTTTTAGTAGCATACCAATCATTCCCCAAATCTTTTGCAACACTACATTTTTAAAATGCACACTCCTTTGTGGTTTTTTTAAATGTAATTTGGACAGGCACAGTTAAGACAATTCAATCTTTTACTAAGTGGATGATGTTATAACTGAGAGCACACTATTAAATTCAGAATATGCAGGGTTCATGTTGTCAGCCCTTGGAAGAAACCTGTTGAAGAGATGACTCAGAAGATTACAACTGATTTTATTTAGATTGGCAATAGTGATATTTCCTCTATTCTTTTTTAAAATAAACAATTAGAATTGATAGAAGGGAATAGTTGTAGTTTAGGACTGAACTGTAGGCTCCCTTTGCTCTCTGTGCTTTATTTGTTTTCTTGCAGATGTTTCCATTACCAAAACTAGGTAACATCATCAGGGATAGGCTACCATCATCTACAGTTAGAAATTAATGATGTTCTGTCTGAGATGTTTGAACACATTTTGCACAATATTAATCTATGTTTTCCTTCTTTCTCTCCGCCCTTCTCTTTCTCAAGGCCAATCACTTTACTCTCTACAGCTGCTACCTATGTATTTTCTTTCTGCATTCCTCCCATCTCCCAAATACCATCAGTATGCAGCAAAATATTACGAACTTGATAAAGCTTCATAATCACAAGTTTATGTCCAGCTAATTTCAAGATAAGATGCTATCTCATAATCAAATCATACATATCACATGGATCTCACTTTCTCTCTTTCTTTCCCCTCCCTCCCATGTCCCTCCCTTCTCTCCTTATCTGTGACATAATACACATACAATTATATAATGGTATGTATCTGGTATCTTATTGTTAGGAAAGGGTGTATATGCTAACAATGGACCTTTTTTATTTAAGTGAATTAAATCTTATGCCAGAACTGCAGCCAGGAAAGCAATAACAGATTGGCCTTTTGATATCTATAGAAAGGGAGGTAGAATGCTGTGTGTGTGAATTTGAAGGCCCCTTATTTGATTCTTCCTTGAGCAATAATCCCTTTTCCAACGTCCAAATCTCTATAATATTTGCGG
>BHFT01049710.1:14410-32868 GCA_004320025.1 Laticauda laticaudata | reverse complement strand
TTCCCTCTCGCTCCAGGCACCTTACTCACAAGGGGAAGTGAATCCAGCATTAGAGAAGTTCTGCAGGTAAACAGACTTGCACTTGAAGCTCCTGCAAACTTCCCCATGGCTGGATTTCCCCCACACACACTTTCTTTCCCTCTCACTCCAGGCACTTTACTCACAAGGGGAAGCGACACTTCTCATGTCCATGAAGAATCCAGCCTTGGAGCAGTTTTGCAGGTTCACGGACCGCTGCTCCGCCCACAGTCATGTGTTTCCAAGTGGCTGCTTGAAAATGCTTGGCTAGGGCAGGGGAGCAGCCCTCCTTTAAACTGGGGCAGCGAGCATCGGGTGGGCGGGGCAAGCGAGTGAGCGGAAACTGGGTGACCGGGTTGGGGGCGGGGCCAGCTAGATGTTGCTACCAGTTCGGTGACCCACTCCAAATTCTTGCTACTGGTTTGCCTGAGTAGGTGCGAACCGGCTGAATAGCACCTCTGGGGACAATCACTTCCCAGCCTTACTCCCGAGTCTCCCCTTCTGCTTCAGCTGCTCTCACCTTCCAGCAGTTTTGTGAAAGTGCACACTGGGAACAGGCTCCCCTGGGTCCTCTGCCTCGCTGCTGCCAGACTCCGGAGGCGCCAGAGTCAGCACCCCACTCCCAGATGGTCCTGGCCCCATCTCTGCATCAGATGCATGACCCTCATCTGAGTCCTCCCCAGACTCCAGGACTGGTCTCCTCTCTTCCTCACTGTCCGATATCTTTGCCGGCTGCACCGGCTGCCGGCGAACCACAACAATGCCCTATCCCTCTTTGTTGAACCCTGGATCCCACTAGCACCCAACTAGCACACTTTTTAAAACCAGGTTGACCAAGGAACCAGGGCACAGGTGTAATTTGACTGGTGTAACAATCGCTTTGGTGAGCATGCGCTTTGTGTGTGTGTAGAGCGTTTGCTACTGGCCTTCTCCAGCAACCGCTGTGTGTTCAACAGCTGATGTGTGGCAATCCACGGCAATCCATGGCAATCTGCTGTGCTGTGTGAATCAGCTGAGCTTGAAAACCAGGATATAAAGCACAGTGTCAGGATTCCAGCAATCGCCCTAATTAAATCATGATTCTCGAGCCAAACTTCAAAAAACTGCAAAGGATTCATTGGAGGTGACACACTTGCCCTGCTCTATATGAAGCCAACTCTGGCATACATCATTTACAGCCCCCTTTGACCCTGTTTCCCTCCCTCCCACCTGAGTGTGTCATAAGTCAGATTCTCCAACTCAGCACCTTCACAGGCTGGGTGTTATCATTCACATTCTCCAATTAAATATATTCCCAGGCAAAAGCTCCAGTAGTTTAGTTACAATCTTTTAAAGAGAAGAGTTGGAATGTACTTCCGCTTTCAAACTGCTGCACTGCACTTCCAGATTTTCTTCCTCTCCCCTCCCCTGTTGTTATGGCACCTACTAAAAGAGGCATAAGAATGTTTTATGGGTTGACACACAGATTAGAGCCGGGTAAACAGGTGGACCCAACAGCCGATTGTCAGAGTGAACTGGTTCATTCACAGCTGATCCTCGGAACTACCAGTTCGCCCAAACCAGGCCGAACCGGTAGAATCCCACCCCTGAACCAGGGTATCTCTGGAATGGTAAGGTCTCATAAAATCCTCAAGATGATAAAGAGGAAGACTTTAATGTATCTACTGTCCAGTTCCCACCAACTCCGGATGCAACCATGCCTTTGAAAGGCCACCTTCCATTGAACCCTCAAGCCTGGGCTTCTTTGACCTTCTCCACCGATGCCTTTCTGCAGATGATGGGCTTTGCAATCCAACACCTAAAAGGGGCACCCGTGTTTGTGACGCTCCCTTGCTCTTCTTTCATAACAGGAGAGACCTTTGAGGGGCTTCCAACGAGCAAACGGGAGGAAGGAGATGCTCAGAACCACAACGACAGTGGTGGCCTCCATCTCCAAGAGGGTTTGAAGACCCCCAGAAGAGAGGTGGGTTTCCGAGATGACTCAGAGGGAATGGAGCAGAGGTTCTAGGGAGGGTTTGGAACCAACCGAGGTCTGGCTGGGGAGCCTCTGCAAGAGCTGCAATTCCAGCGATAGGAACTGCAGGAGAAGAAGGGAAGGAGTCTTTACTTCCCAGAAGCAAGCCAAGACTTGTCTAACTTCACATGGCATGCATGAAAGCATGAGACTCTTGCAGGAAGCAAAGGAAGAGAAACTTTGGCAGAGCAATTCAGAGCTGGCGCACTCACGGGCATCTCGTTTGGGTCTTTTCCACACCGGGCACAAGTCCCCACCCAGTGCTATTCCTCTGCTTGTGGTTGTGCTTGCAAACCCTCAACCCAAGCAGACCACACCATGAGGTAGCCCAGAATATGTCTGGCCACCTCCAAAAGACCCCTAGAGCAGGGCTCTCCAAATTTGGCAACTTGAAGACTCGTGGAGTTCAAACTCTGAGAATTTCCCCAGCCACCCATGCCTATTTCTTTTCTCTTAGAGCGGAGGGATTGCAGCGGAAGGGATTAAAGAGAGTAAGCAGGCCACAATGAGGAAACACATTGAAAGGAATGCATTAGGTTCAGGGAATTCTGGGAGTTGAAGTCCGCAAATCTTCATGTTGTCAGGTTTAGAGACCCACCGCCTGTCAGTTATGACCCACCCTTTTCCAACAAATCAAACACAATCTAAAGAGAACAGAAACCTTGTAATGCTTTGCAAAATAATTAGCTGAGATAAGCGCGAGCCTTGCCAAAGTGTGTGAGACTTGCTTGCCAAAAGATAACAAGACAAGAAATAATTTGCAATGCAAGAATCTGTTCAAATACAAACTCAGGATACTGGAATGTCCACAAGGCTGGGTTTCAAAAATCATCCTTGCCTTCTGCAAAAGGATGTTCGTTTCATCAGCTGGCTTTTTATCCTCTTGAAGGGAGGGCCATTACCTTGCAGCCGTACTTCCGAGTCACCTGTTGCTGTTGTAACTGTTCTTTCCGTCCGAGCAATCCTTTGGTACACACACAGACTTGGCACAGCTTCCGCGGGAACCTCCTCATCCGCTGCTTGCCACCCCCGACAATCCTTGAAGGCAGCAGTCCACTCCCCGACGGTCCTGGCCCCTCATCTGAGTCCTCGCTCTCCTCAGCCATCCGCACCTGCTGCCGGCTAACCACAACCCTGTCCTAGAGGAAGATCAAACCCATCAAGCAGAAATGCCAACTTCAAATGTGGTCCTCAAGGACTCTTCAGTTGATGGGCAGGTTCAAGCCCATCACACGTCCTGCTGGGTTCTGATTAAACTCATTTTCTGAGTTTCCAGATTCAGATTAATATAAAGCCGGACGAAGGGGTAATGTCAATGGGCCTACTAGTTCTTTACTTATCCTGGTGAAGGAAGGGAGGCAGCCTCTACAACACAGAGCAAATCCAATCTCGGCACCTTTAAGACTTGTGGACTTCCAACTCCCAGAATTCCCCAGCCAGCCTGGGAAAAGGAGCTCCTTCTCTGAAAAAGGGGTGGAGACTGGGCGGGGCCATGGGATGGATAAAGGAACCCTTGGGAAAAGGGGCAGGACCACAGATTAGACAAAGGGAGGAGACGAGGAGGGACAATGGGGTGTCCGTTCTTGGCAACTTTTAAGACTTGGGGAACTTCAATTCCCAGAATTCTTTAGCCTGGAAAGGAAATAAAGACTGGACGGAGCTATTGGATGGATCAAGGAGGAGCTCCCTGGAAAAGGGGTGGAGACTGGGCGGGGCCACAGTATAAAGGAGATCCTGGAAAAAGGGGTGGAGGCTGGATGAAGCTATTGGATGGATACAGAAGTTCCTGGGAAAAGGGGCGGAGACTGGGCAGGACCATGAAATGTAAAGTAGCTCTGNGCGGAGACTGGGCAGGACCATGAAATGTAAAGTAGCTCTGTTAAAAAAAGGGGCGGGGACTGGGCGGGGCCATAAGATAAAGAACCTGCTTCTGAAAAAAGGGGCGGAGACTGGGAGGGGCTAGAAGATGGATCAAGGAACTCCTGCTTGTGAAAAAGGGGGCGGAGACTGGGCGGGGCAATGGAGTGCATAGGAGCTCCTGATTGGTCTCTGAGAGGGAGCCAGAGCTGCCCATTCTGCCCCAGGGACTCCCGGTGTAGATGGAAGGCGATACAATCTTCCCACTCACCCGCCTTTTCTGACCTGGTTGCCAAAATATTCTGCGAATTCCTTCCCTCCTACCTGGACAGATTGTGCCACGTTATGTGCCCAAACCAGAAGCTCACCTGGATGGATTCATACAGGTTGGCCAAGGAGAAACTCTCTCCTCCGGTCGGCTGAATGGGTTGGGGAAAACCTTTGATTCGATGATTGTTCAGGAGTAAGGAAACCCGGAAATTGGATTATTTTGGGGACCAGGTTCAAGGGGTTGTCCGGCATCTGCTGAGCCAGAGGTTCCTGGTGTTTTAGGGTATAAAAATTCCTCCTATGGGGAGAATCAGGATGGTTGAGAACATTGGGGGCATTTTTAACAGACCCCAAAATTAATTCTGCGTGATTTTTTTTTTTTTTTNAAAATTAATTCTGCGTGATTTTTTTTTTTTTTAAGTGAGCCAAGCATTAAACTTAAATAACTTCCACCTTGTAAAGACCGGCAATGGATTCTTCAACAATAACAGCCAGTTGGTGGCATGTAAGCTTCATAAATAAAATAAAATAAAATATAACATAAAATAAAAATAAAATAAAATAAAATAAATAAAATTTGATATTAATATGCATATTTTGTTTAATTATCATTCTTGATTATTTGGTATTTCTGTATGCTATTTTTGTGTCAATCTCTGTATTCTTAATATCACTCCTTTTACTAGAAATAATATATTAATAATCATATTTACAGTGCTTAATATGTTGAGCCTCGGTGGCCCAGTGGTTAGAGTGCAATCTACTCGTACTGCAATTTGGTAGATCGAATCCCACCAGGCTCCAGGTGGACTCAGCCTTCCGTCCTTCCGAGGTGGATAAAATGAGGACCCAGATTGTTGGGGGGCAAGAAGCTGGCTCTGTAAACCGCTTTGACAGGCCTGGAAAGCACTATAAAGTCTAGGTGCTATTGCTATTAACAAACAGATTTAACAGAAGATTAAAATACAATATAAATTTGTGGATTGTTTTTAGAATTATGTAAGTTAGCTACTGAATTTATTCCCTGCCTGTCTCTCATGGCAAACAACTCCGAGCAGCTTCCTGCATTCAAGCATTAAAAACCTAACAGGTTGATATCTTTAAAAGGGTAAAAAGAAAAAAAAAGAAATTTAAAAATGCCATTGGAATAACATTCAGCAGGAGAGAGAAAGAGGGAGACGAGGATGCCCGGAGAGGAGGTGGGCATTCTCCACTCCACCAGACACCTCCAGAGTGTCATTGTCCAACCGCCGGGAAAAGGATTCGAATCCAGGCTGGTTCCCATCGCAGGAGCTGTCAGGGTGTGCCTGTACCATGAGGGAGGGGCCACCATGCAGGACAGGTTCTTCTTGAGACTAAATTTGGGGTGACACCCAGCCCAAAGAAGCTCCCGCCGATATGAATTAGGCTGGCAACACCACCCCTTGCTCAAGAGTCCCAGAAAAACTTTGCTGGACTTTCTGCAAAAATGTGGTTGGTTCTCTGAGTCTCTCACAAGCAGTGCCTCTGGTCACGCGCAGAGTGCATTTGCTGCATTGCCCGCTCCCTTAATCGGTCAGGAAGTTTGGGGTGCAGAATCCACAGGTCCAGATTTCCCTAACCAGGAGCCAGAGAAGGAGGTCCAGCATCCTCAACTTTTAAAGCTCAGTGTTGGAGCAAGAAAGGGAGGGAAGAGGGAGCCTCTGAACATGCACAGAGTGCCTTTCCAAGAGTTAGGCTTCCGAACTTCCAAGAAAGGTGCTAACAGGAGGGTCTAACTTACAGTTTCTCAATCATGACAGCTTTCAGAGGGGTGGACGCCATCTCCCAGAATTCCCCGGCTGGCCCAGGGAATTCTGGGAGTTCAAGTCCACCGCTCTGAAAGTTGCCTGGATTGAGACACACAATTGTCTTGGCTCTCTCCTTGTTTTAACAGTGAAGCATCAAGGCAGGTGTGACCAAATCGTGAGTAGGCGATGTTTTGACTTGAAGCTAATCCAAGTGCCACCGGAACCTCCTACCCGTGGTTTGCATGGCAGGCAGGGGGGTTGGACTACATGATCTCCCAGGCCCCTTCCTGAGCTGATGATAAGCGTAAGAATCACCCTTTCCCTTTCCTGAATCCACTGCTTTCCTAGCCATTGAGACTCAAGATGGGACTTGTGGGCATCTGTGCACACAAACACAGTCGAGTCACACAAGGAAGCCACGGAATCGAATTCAGCTGCAAACAGAAATCAGATCTTTTGCTGGTTCAGTCACAACCTCCTTGCTAAATATCTGTGCTCCCTGGCAAAGCAAATCCCTTTCTACATAAATCTACTCAGTGCCTCCTTAGATTATTTATGAATAAAATGTTCTCCAAGGCCATGTTTACCCTGCATCCCTCCAGAAAAAAAAAAAATAATAATACAGGGAAAAAATAATAATACATTAGAATAAGGAACTTAAATAGCACTTCTCATGTCTGATTTTGAGCACCTGCATTGTAATTTGGTCCTTAGGTTGGTGATTTATTACCCTTTTTAAACCCACTCAGAAAGGTAGGTGTCCTGGAAGATTTTACAAGACTATTCGGAGAAGGCACTGAAAATGGCACGCAGCTTATTTCAAAAATCAGAAGGAGAAGAAGAAAAAAAGAATGCAAGCAATATAAAACCTACAAACCTGCTTTAAAGCAAAAGAGTGAAAAAACCTCAGAACTGAACTGATCTCAGCGTCAACCTTCAATGTCTACGAGGCAAAATATGATGGATTTGTAAGCTCTCCCTCTCAGGGAGGCCATGGTTTGGTTAATCCCATGTTTCCCAAACTTGGCATGGTTAAAGAGGTGTGGACTGCATCTCCCAGGAAACTCCAGGCAGACAAGAGACCATGGATTCAAATCCTGCCTTAGACATGAAAGCCAGCTGGGTGACATGGGGCCAATCACCAGGAGGCTGTGGGTTCTAGTTCTGCCTTAGGCGTGAAAGATGGCTGGGTGTCTTTGGGCCAGTCATTGGTGACAGTGAGTTCTAGTCCCAGTTCAGGCATGAAAGCCAATTGGGTGACTTTGGCCATTCACTAGGAGACAGTGAGTTCTAGTTCTACCTTAGGCATGAAAGCTGATTGTATGATTTGGGGCCAGTCCCTCTCTTTCTTAGCCCAGCCCTCCTCACAGGGTTGTTGGTATGGGGAAAATAGGAGGAGAAAGGTGTGTTAATGTGTTGCCTCCACGAGTCATTTTCAAAACAATAATAAAGACAATACACAAATAAAACAATAGTTTTAAGATGTGACCTTCGAATCCCAGAATTCCCTACCCACCACTCGACCCATTTCAGAATTGCCAAGATGGGGCTCATTTGAACTCCAAGAGCAAAAAATATTCTTCTCTGTCCCTTTTTGGGGAGCAGCTTATCAGCTGCCTCCACCATAAGCCAAGATCACAATTGTGCTTTCCTCCTCACCCTCTTATAGAACAGAACAGAATAGAACAGAATAGAATAGAATAGAATAGAATAGAATAGAATACCTTTATTGTCATTGCATTCCACGAATACAATGAAATTTGAAAGCTACTCCAGCACAGTGCCCCAAACACCACATCACAAATCACACTACAGAGTATTTAAAAATTTAAATCATTAAAATGATACATAGGACTGAATCACAAATGCACTGTTTGATCCAACACCAACCAGGCAGCATCAAACTCTCACCCAGTCCCAAATGCCAGCCTTGTGGGCGAAAAAAGGTTGAATTTCCTTGTTCAGTTTTGTTTTTTTTGTTTGAGTCTCCAAATCGAGCGTTCGAATTTCAAATTCCAATTCACGACCTCCCTTTCTGAGTAAAGTTTATCCAAGCCTTTCTCCCTGCTCACCCTACCTGGCCTACTTCTTTTTTTTAAAAAAAGTTATTGATTTATATTGATTGGTTCAGTGTCTGTAGCTAACCCTGCCTGCTGCCACCTTCGCTGATTTGAAGTAAGGTTCGCTTAACACAAAAGAGGCTGTCAGGCAGGAGGTTAAACTCTTGGGAATCACTTCATAACCCAAAAGGTGCTTCTTTTTCCCCTCAAAAAGCAATTGGAGTTTCTTGGATTATTCCTTGAAAATGTTTCTCTTCTCATACAAGAAGTTTCTTTAGTTCAGTACCCAGATGGTCTGAAGAACTGAAGAAGCTTCTTGGATGCGAAGAGAAATGTTTTCAAGAAAAGAAAAAAAAAAAGCTAAGAAACTCCATTTGGCTTTTGGGGAAAAAAACCCCTTTTGGGTCAACTATGTCCTGGATGACTGAGACTTTCCTTAGAGATTCATAGAGACTCATAAGCACACAGTGTGTTTCTTTATAACCATGTCTTGTTTCCCACATCTTGCACGTATAACAGATATAACAAGATATAACAAGAAAGCACCTCTCTGATGTGTGTTTTTGGGTCCCTACCCACTGAATGAAAAGTAACATCTTGCACAGCAAAACAAAGAGGTCCTTCTACGTTCCCACAATGTGCAGAACCGTGCATCAGGCTTCACAAACCATACTTCCAGAATTTCTATCATCTGCAGCGGCTGAAGAAACAAATATGTGCAAATTCAAATTCAAAAAACAAAGATGTTTTGGTTCTCATGACATTCCCCGTTCACACAATGCATCAAACTTCACAAACCGCACTTCCAAGTCTTTCTATCATTTGCAAAAGCCTAACAGACCAACAGTTCAGTCCTATGCAGATCTTCTAGTCCTCACGACTTTCTCCATCCCAAACTACACATACCCCGTTTTAACCAAGCTTAGCAATACTATGTACAACTCCAAGGAATGTATCTTTGGATGAAGAACACAACACAACACCCGTGCGTTTGCAATTTTCACCACCATGTCAATTTGGCCTTTCCTGTTGCCAGCAGTGCCCAGTTTTCCAAAGTGCATCTCGTACGATTCGGGTTTAATAAACGCAAAGTGTGAAATTCAAACCCAACTCTTTGCCCTGGCTGCCAAAAGTTGCATTTTCAAATCTATTGTGCAAAGTTTGTGATCGCAGAAGTGCTCGATCGTGTTCAGTTCCTACATGCCGTTGCAGGTCTGCCTGTACACTTCACTGGACAAACATTATGAAGAAGATAATTACAGAGCCTTTTCTTCCAGTTGCGTAAAACCTTCGCAACTCACAGACACACACAATTCACTTGTGGGCTTTATTTCTTTGAAATGCTCCGGGGGTTTTTAAAACGTTTATCCTGCTTGTGCAAAGAAGTGTGTCAGATCCTAAGGTAATTAATTCAGATGCTGGACTAACTGACACAATCCAGTCCTTTGGATCTGGATGAGCTATCCCTCAGAAAGAATTAGAATTAGAGTAGAATTACAATGCTTTCTTTGGCCAAGATTAGACACACAAGAAATTTGTCTCCGGTGCAGGATTGTCCGTGCAAAGCAACAGAGTAATCATCATCATTATCCTAATACCAATAAGAGGAGGTAGTAAAGAAGATAAGAAAGAAGGAAGATATGTGTAGTTCCTAAAGAGTTGATTGGCATACCAGGTATAGGGGGCTCAAACAACGCACAAAATCGAACAGTTATGTATATTAAGGAAAAAAGTAACAATAAAACTTATTAAAAAACAAAACAATGCACAACATTTCAGAAAATTTAACTATCAGCTGTCGCAAATCAGTAGCAATGCTGGCATCAGCACAGCCCTGGCGGAAGAACTTGCAAACTAAAGTTTGTAAAAGTTGAGAAGTTAAACTGAAGGACAAAAAATAATAATAATTTGGCAGCCAACATTCAAATCCACAAATGTCATAAGATCCAGCAGGGATCTGAGCCAAGCTGGACTCAAGGAAAGGAGATTAGAAAGACTCAGATAACAGATAATTAGAGTTGGAAGGGACCTTATAGGTCATCTAGTCCAACCCTCCCGACTCAAGTAATTCACCATCTGCCAGACTCAATCTCAGACCCCACCAGGCCTCCATCAGGGTCTTTGACTCAACCAAAGAGACCCCCTCCCACCTGGGTTCGCCCAACATGTTTACACCTGAGAAGCGATTGGGCTAAGTTTGAAGACCCATCAACATCCCTGGTTCTGCATTCTGCAGAAGTTGCATGAAGGTGGCTTGTTTGGCTAGCTATGGTTCGATGGCACCATTGGATGCCAGAAAGTGGAATACTTCGGCACCCCTCAGAAACCTGTTGCGTGAAGGCAGCCTCTTCTTCTCCCCCACCTCAAGAAGGACATCCCAACAGCATGAATATAATTTTGTAAAAGTTGGGATTTGCTTTTAAGAATAGTTTGACATTGAAATAAAAATTTAATGACAATGTAAAATTGATACAGCATGATATATAATGCTGACTAGAACACAATATGACTGTAAACTTAAATGCATGCAACTATTATTATGTGCACAATATATATGTACCTGGATGACACACTGTATAACCGAGAGATAGTTTTTATTTGTTGTTTTTGTTGTAAAAATTAAAAACTAAAAAAAAAAGAGATGTCCCAACAGACACTTACCTTGCAACTTGAGAAGGGAGTCATACACCTTGCATTGCACCTGTCCCGTGCTCTGCATGACGCAGGACATCCAGAGCCCTTCATAGATGGCTTGGGCAGTCACAATGTTGTCCCCCGCATAGGAGGAGATCTTCCACTGGGGCATGGCCGTGCTGACCACGATGCCAATCCAGCCGATGAAAGCCAGGATGAAGCCCAACATCTGGAGGCCGCCATCAGCCATCCTGCTTCAACAATGCTGCAAGGCACAGGACCCAGCTGGACTGAGAGAGAGAAAGAGCTAGATGGGGATGGTGCCGGAGAAGGAGCCTGGAGCAAACCGGGGCCGGTTCTTCAAAGCGGAGAGACTGTGCTGGTGAAGGAGGCTCTCCTTCTCCTCCTCCTTCTTCTTNCGGAGAGACTGTGCTGGCGAAGGAGGCTCTCCTTCTCTTCCTCCTTCTTCTTCTGGCGTCCTCTGGGTCTTTTGTAATCCAGGAGTTTCTCCAGAGCTCACGGCTGGGTTCAGAACTGGGAGTGAAGCTGCCAACATCTGCCCTGCCTTTTAAACCAAGTGCCTTTCCAGCGGCCCCTGGTGGTTTCACTTGGCCATTTCACTGAAAGTCCCCTCCCTCTCCCAGCACATCTGGGTCACATCCTCTCCCCCCCCCTTGTTATTTTTAATACCAAGGAGAGCTTTTTTAAACATTATTTTTCCAAGTATTTGGAGGGGTTTTTTTGCTTCCTAGTTTTGCACAAAGGCAACTGTCGCAGAAATGTATGCTGAACTCGCCGAATTTACAGGAATTAACTAGTCGTTTTAAGGTTGACCCCTCCCTTCGGGAATGCAGCCTGTTCCCTACCTGGCCACAGGTGACTCACCTGCACAGGTAGAGTAGAACCTTCGGGTGAGAGAGGACGTATCGCAATGTTGAAATGGGCCGAGGAGGCGCCTCCTGCATCATGTTCCAGTTCACGAAAAATCCATTATTTATTATTTATGTCAGTCCCAACAATTTTAGACAGTTAAATAACAAATAACAGATAATCAGAGTTGGAAGGGACCTTGTAGGTCATCTAGCCCAACCCCCCACCCACCCATGCAGGAGACTCTACACCATTTCTGACAAAGGGCAGTCCGGTCTCTTCTTGAAAGTCTCAGGTGATGATGAAGCTCCAACAACTTCCGAGGGCAGTTTGTTATGGGAATCACCACAGTTGTTGGCCCCGTTTTATGACCTTTCTTGCCACCATCATTAAGTGAATCATTGCTGCTGTCAAGCTAGTAACCCAGTCGTGAAGTGATTCTGGCTTCCCCATTGGAGAAATGGAAGAGGAGGAGGAAAAGCAGAAGGAGAAGAAATGGAGGAGGAGAAGGAGGAGGAGGAGAAGAAATGGAGAAGGAGAAGAAATGGAGGAGGAGCAGAAGAAGGAGGAGGAGAAGGAGAAGAAGGAAGAAGGAAGAAGGAAGAAGGAAGAAGAGAAATGGAGGAGGAGAAGAAATGGAGGAGGAGAAGAAATGGAGGAGGAGGAGGAGAAATGGAGGAGGAGGGGAAGAAGGAGGAGGAGGAAAACTGTCTTTATTCATCTCCCCTACATGTGACTCTGGGTGTCTTACAAGTTATCAAACAAGTAAAAACTAATTAAAAGATGATTAAAAGATGGCACAGATTAAGACATTATTAAAAATTGCTTATTCCCCAGATTTGATCCATGCACAGATCAAAGGCCTGGGGGGGGAGTGGGAGAGGCTGTCTGGGGGGGTTCCCTTCAGCTGGGAGGGTGTGTGTGTTTGTGTGTCTGTGTGGACCATGGACCCGTGTTTATTTATTTTTGTTTTATCCGCTGAGTTGTCAAACCTGTCACGCTCCCAAGGACTGACAGTGCTGCACAACTCATTAAGAGCATTTTCCCACAAATGAAAAACCAACATGCTAAACCCATGAGCCACGCCGTCCCAGGAGGAAGATGGAAGCCCAATACAGGTGGCTCTCGACTTAAACCGGTCAAAGAGACAGGTGAAAACTGGCGATGAGTCCTCACACTTACGACCGAGGACACAGCATTCTCCCCGTGGTGACATGGTCAAAATTTGGATGCTTGGCAACCAGCATGGAATTTATAATGGTTGCAGCATCCCAGGGATCACGTGATCACCAGCTGGGGGTGGGAGGTAGCTGGATCCACTTAACAACCATGTGACTCACTTCACAACCAGGGTGATTTGCTTAACAACCGGGACGGGAAAAAAAAGGTTGTAACACCCATTAAGCTGCCATCTGTCAAAAATGGTGTAGTCTCTGCTTGGGCGGGAGGGAGGGTCAGACTAGATGATCTACAAAGTCCCTTCCAACTCTGTTAATGTCTATCTGTAAAATGACTCCCTTTCCCTGCTTAGCAACTAAAGTTCTGGTTCTAATGGTAATCATAAGGGGAGGATTGTCTCTACATGAGTTAAACGGTCTACTCTCTTCCACCCCCTGCCAATATCTCCCACTTCTCTTGGTCGTAGGGCACCCCTTTCTTGTTGTTAATTTCCGTTTTCCTGCTAACATAACCAGAAATGTGTTTTTTCATTGCTTTTCGCTTGTCTTTTGAGGCTGTTTTTCTGCAGGAATTTGCTACTTGCCAGTAGCTGGTAAAAGTTGTTGTTGTTCTTTAGAAGATTTTCCCTGGAAGTTTTCAAGAAAAGACTGAGCATCCATTTCTCCTGGATTTTATAAGGACTCCTGCCTTGGGCAGGGGGGTTGGACTAGATGACTTCCAAGATCCCTTCTGGTCTGATTCTGCAATTCTATGATTCTTCCTTTCCTTGGGCACGTCCATTTCAGCACCTAGCTCCTTCAAAACCAACCAACCAACCAACCTTTGTATCTACAATGGCTTGCTAAATTAACTCCACATTTTATTTTTCTCTTGGGAAGAACGCATGATTATCCTTCCGGTATCCCAGCAGACAATCAGTTAAATAGGAGCCAGCCATGTGCAGGAGCAGCCCAAAAAGCCAATGCAATCCTAAGTTGCATTAACAGGGGGATAGAATCGAAGTCACATGAAGTGTTAATACCACTTTATAAGGCCTTGGTAGGACCACACTTGGAATACGGCATCCAGTTTTAATCAACATGATATGAAAAAAGAGATTAAGACTCTGGAAAGAGTGCAGAGAAGAGCAACCAGGAGGATGAGGGGACTGGAGACTAAAACATACGATGGACAGTTGCAGGAACTGGGCCTGGATAGTCTGGGGAAGAGAAGGACCAGGGGAGACAGGAGAGCATCTTCCAATACTTGAGGGGCTGCAACAGAGAGGAGGAGGAAGGGGGTCAAGCTATTCTCCAAGGGCAGACAAGGAATAATGGGTGGAAACTGACCAAGGAGAGATTCAACTTGGAAATAAGGAGAAACTTTCTAACAATGAGAACCATCAATGAATGGAACAGAAGTTATGAGAGCTTCATCACTGGAGGCTTTCAAGAAGAGACTGAACTGCCCTCAGTCAGGAATGTGGTAGAGTCTCCTGCTCGGGCGGGGGGTTGGACTAGATGCCCTTCCAACTCTGTTCTACTCTATTCTATTTTATTCTTTTTTTGGGCAGACTTTCCAATCGTCCTGAGGATTGCTCCACGTGGGATCTTTTTCGGTAGCTCTCTCTCTCTCTCTCTCTCTCTCTCTCTCTCTCTCTCTCTCTCTCTCTCTCTCTCTCTCTCTCCCTCTCTCTCTCTCTCTGCTTGTTGTCCTTGGCTGTCTTGAAATCCTGTGTTTGGCTTGGAGCAAGGATGTTTTCTCGAGTGAAACTTGGCTCAAATATGCCATCACTCATTTTGCAATTCTAGATGCCAAAGAGGTGATTTCCAATGGGTTCAAAGATACGTTTGACTCAAACCCAAGGTTGGTTTTTTTTTTTTTCATGCTTTCTTTCCCTGGGTTCATCAAGGAGAAGCCCAAGATCAGAGGCCCAAGGATGCTTTTAGCACAGTGATCGCCAACCAGTGGGCCTGAGACCACTGGTGGTCCACATGAAAATGTTGGTGGTCCGCAGAGAAACGCCCCCCCTCCCACAGCAATTAATCCAGGCTGTGCAGGAACACAAAGCTGTGCTGCCCACATGGCCTGTGGGAACACAAGGCTTGTATTGCTTTCATTGCGAACAACAGGAGGTAGTGAGGGGAGGGGGGGAGGGAGGAGGGGGAAACTTGCCCTACTCTCCCCCCACTCCTGGCCTGGCCACCGGACTGCTTCTCTCCGCTTCTTTCTCCTTCTGCTTTTGGCTACATGCAAGGAAAGCAGCCAAAGTCTTTCTTTCTCTCCCCCAAACTCCGCCAGAAATGAGCCTTTGGGACCATGCAAGGCCTCCTGCTCCAAGAGGCTGTGCTGGCAAAGTCTCATTTCTGGTGGAGTTTGGGGGGGAGAAAGTAAGATATCTGCTGCTTATGCTGCTTTCCTTGCATGAAGCCAAAAGTCTCTCCTCTCTCCCTAAGAAGGGAGCTGGAGACGGTATCCTGCGATCCCAAATAAAGAACGATCGATCAGCAGGAAAACAGGGTGGAGGATTTTCCTGTAGACTTTTTGGGGGTTTGTCCCTGAGTCTCTGGTCCGTGGGGTTTAAAATGATGAGTTAGGAGGTCCCTGAGGTCCAAAAGGTGGGCAACTCCAGTTTTAGGATAAGCGGAGAGTTGAGCTGCATCTCTCAGGATCTTACTTTTTTTCAGTCCAACAATACTTTGCAAAAAACAACAACACACAACTGTTTGTTGATCCTGCTCTATTCTGGGAGGCTTCTGAGGCTGTTTGCCTCCCTCTGTATAATCTAAATAATCCTGAAGCAGATAAATTTCAGACAGGGCTTGCCTTCACCTTTGGCAAACAGACCACAGCCGCTGAAAAACAAAGATGCTCTCTCATGTTGTTCTCACCAGATGTTTTCAATTCAGCCCCTTCCTGGACGTTGCCTCATCCTGATGACTTGGGAGTTTTTGTTTTTTAAAAATACCTGCTTAACTTGGAACAATTTGCTTTGCAAGCTGGTTACCGGGCGATAACGGTTATTAACTCAACCGGGGGAGCTCAACCGCAACGGAGATTCAAAAGAGGGAAAAACAAACACCCCGCCGAGGAGAAACGATCAACAGACAAGAGTCAATCCACACTCTGAAAATATCTGCCTTGTTGTCTTTGCTGCCGGTTCTGCTGAGGTTGCACATTTGTTCCTATGTCTCCCCAGTTTTTCAATCCTGAATTGATGCTTCTTGCTTCCCAACCACTTTGGGAAATTTAAGAAGGGTGGACTTCGACTCCCAGAATTCCCCAGCCAGAATGCTTTAAGATTTTTCGACAGCAGCCCAGAAAGCCAAGGCAATCCTAAATTGCATTAACAGAGGGATACAATCAAGATCAAGGGAGGTCCTAATACCACTTTGTAAAGCCTTAGTAAAGCCACACCTAGAGACTCTAGAACAGAGGTCCCCAAACTTGGCCACTTTAAGACTTGTGGACTTCTAATTCCCAGAATTCCTCCTCCAGTCATGTTAGCTCAGGAATTCTGAGAGTTGAAGTCCACAAGTCTAAGACTTGCCAAATTTGAAGACCCTTGATCTCGAAAGAGTGCAGAGAAGAGCAACAAAGAGAATTAGGGGACTGGAGGCACAAACATACGAAGAACGGTTGCAGGAACCGGGCCTGGCTAGTCTGGGGAAGAGAAGGACCAGGGGAGACAGGAGAGCATCTTCCAATAGTTGAGGGGCTGCTCCAGAGAGGAAGAGGGGGGGTCAAGCTATTTTCCAAGGTACCCAAAGGCCAGACAAGGAACAATGGATGGAAACTGAACAAGGAGAGAGATTCAACCTGGAAATAAGGAGGAATTTTCTGACTGAGAGCAAATCCACCCATGGAACAGAAGTTGCCCTCAGAGGTTGTGGGAGCTTCATCACTTGAGACCTTCAAGAAAAGATTGGACTGCCAACTGTCAGAAATGGTGTAGGGTTTTCTGCTTGGGTGGGGGGTTGGACTAGATGACCTACAAGGTCCCTTCCAACTCTGATTATCTGTTGTCTGTTAACCACGGGCTGACAGCCAAGCAAACACAATCCGCAAGGATAGTTGTGAATCTGCAGAAGGGAAACAACACTTCGATCTGAGGCTGTGCAACTGTGTTGAAAGGACCCCTGTGTCCCAACACCGGCCCTATTTCTGGTTGTTGTTGTTCCAAGTGGATTCTTTTCATACCAATGCTGAATTCACCATCTGGGGCTACCGAATTCTCTGGGGCAGGGTATCTCAATGTTAGCAACTTTAAGACAGGTGGACTTCAACTCCCACAGTTCCCTAGCCAGTGGTATTTATTTATTTACTTTAATGTATTTATCCATTCAATATCTATACAATTAAAAGCATATAATAAAAACATCCAGTTTTGGTCACTACACTATAAAAAAAAGATGTTGAGACTCTGGAATGTGTGAAGAGAACAGCAACCAAGAGGATTAGGGGACTGGAGGGTAAAACATATTTAAAAATGGTTCAGGAACTAGGCTTGACTAGTCTACAGAAGAGAAGGACCAGGGGAGACAGGAGAACAGCCTTCCAATATTTGAGGGGCTGCCCCAGAGAGAAGGAAGGGGTCCAGCTATTTTTTAAACCACCTGAAGGCCAGACAAGGAATAATGGATGGAAACTGAACAAGGAGAGATTCAACCTGGAAGTAAGGAGATTTTTTTTCTGACAGGGAAAACAATCAACCCACGGGAAAGAAGTTGCCTTCAGAAGTTGTGGGAGCTTCATCCCTGGAGGCTTTGAAGAAGAGACCGGACTGCCATCTGTCAGAAATGGTGTGGAGTCTCCTGCTTGGGTAAGAGGTTGGACTAGATGACCTCCAAATCCCTTCCAACTCTGTTAATCTATAATCTGTAAAACCACCCAGATTGAGAGTTTTTTTTTAAACTATATTTTTATTCCATCTTTATTATTTATACAAATAACTCAAGGCACCAAACATGTCCAGCATACCTTCCTCCTCTGTCCTGGCTGGGGAATTCTGGGAGTTGAAATCCACCAGTCTTAAAAGTTGCCAATATTAAAAAAAAAATACTGCTCTGAATCACTCATGTGAATTTAACACGCGCTCTTCACACACCCTAACCAACACTCCCCCAGATTCTAACTAAGTTTAATCCTTGACTCCATTCACCAATCCTTATTCCACCTGGCGAAGGATGTTGTCTGAATGTAACAGGTGCCGGCCAGCATCAAAGGAGCGCAAAGCGGGGAAGTGCGAAAACGCGGCCGTTTCCCAGCCTTGCCAGAAACTTCCGGCTCAAACAAATTGGCACCCTCTAAAATTGCCCCTTCATCGGCCGAGGCAGAGAGAGAGCTTCGTCCAAGACCCCAAAAGTGGGATAAAGCACCCCCTCCCCGAAAATAAAGGTTCGCGTTCCAAGCGACCGATTTTTGGAGACCCCCGCGCGTAATTGCGCAAAGGCGCTGCGAAGTCTTTCGCGCGCCCCGCAGCTGTCAGTACCCGAGAGGGGGAGGATAGCAGGGAGCCCCTCAAGCAGAAAAGAGGGATTCCTCCTCCCCAGGTCGGGGCCACTCACCTTTGGAAGTAAGCCTCGGGACAGCATGGCAAAGAAGCGAAGCGTCCCGCCTCCAGACTCATTGCCTTCCCGGTCGGGTCTGGAGGTAGCATAGAAAGCCAAGCGGCCGACAGCGGCCGGATCAGGTGGCAAACAGGGATCAAGTGTGTTGAATGTAAGACGGCGGAGTTCAATTTGCAAGGGGTGAGTGGGGTGGAGCCTCTGGTGGACTTCAATTTGCAAACGGGGGGGGGGGGGGGGG
>BHFT01049710.1:0-14404 GCA_004320025.1 Laticauda laticaudata | reverse complement strand
GGGGGGGGGGGGGGGAGTGTTGAGGCTCTCCGGCCAATTAGATCCCAACGGGGACCGCCGCCCCAGCATGGCAAAAGGTCCCTCTGGCCGAGCTGAGCATCGCTGGGACGCGTTCCCGGGACGCGCCGCTGCTCTGGAAAGGGACAACATCTAGTGCCGTTAGAAAATAATATTTGCTGTTGAAACATTTATTCTTTTGGAATAAATTGGGGTGTGAGACAGAAAAGCTGGTCTCAGTTTTCTTCTGAATGGTGAGAGATGAAGTTCTCCATCTGTGGGGTCTTTGATGCCCTCTGAGCTGGGTTGTTTCTTTGCAGATGTTTCATGACCCAACTAGGGAACATTTCCAATGCTAGAAGGGAAGGGGGTTTGTGAAGAGGAGGGGGAGGAGGAAGAGGAGGAGTACTATGGAGTCCTCTGAGCTTGGTTGTTTTCTTGCAGGAGTTTCATTACCAAACTAGGGTACATTATCAGTGCTAGAAGGGAGTGAGGAGAAGAATGGGAGGAGGGTGAGGAGAAGGAGAAGGAGAAAAGGAAGAAGGAGGGAGAGGAGGAGGAAGAGAGGAGGAAGACTATGTGGTCCTTGATGCCCTCTGAGCTGGGTTGTTTTCTTGAAGACATTTTGTGGCCCAACTAGGGAACATTATCAGTGCTAGAAGGGAGGGAGGCTTACAGAGAGGAGGAAGAAGAGGAGAAGGAGGAGAATTGTTGTGGGGTCCTTGGTGCTTTCTGCTTGGAGGCTTTGTTGCAGACATTTCAACATCTGGAGCTGGTGCCTCTCTGGATTCCTCAGTTTCTAATATCTCTTCCATGCTTGATTCCATCTCCCCCTCCCCTCACCCCCACAAAGCCAGACCAGCAGAAGGGCTGTGGGTGGAGAATTCCTCCTGCACCCCTGTGGAAACTCTGAGTGAGGGATTGAGTCTTGCTTCTATTTTTTTTTTCCACCAGTCTTCTGCTGCTTTTTGCTGTTGGATTCTGTGGCTTTAAAAGCCCACCTTCAGAATTTAGGGGAATCCCTTGGCCAAGATTGGAGGGGGGGGGGAACCAACCATCCGTTTCTTCCTTTTGGCTAAATTCAGCTCAGCTATTTTATTTGTTTATCACATTGTTGAACCGCCCACTTCCTTCCTAGAGGGAATCTGGACAGTGTACAGATCAGACATTCATGTATTAAAAGTATATGAAAGCTAATTGTAAAAAGGCAAGGAGGTTTAAAATGTCGTTAATGTTAATTGAAAGGTAAAGGGAAGGCTTTTTGTGGCGCTAACCAGCCTCAGGGCTGAATGCTTCCCTGGGCTCCCCCCACAAGACCACAGACCCACATTTTCACCCTTTTTGGAAGATCAGGGGACAGGGGAGGTCCCTGCCTCACTTTTCTGGGCAGGGGGGAAATGTTCCAAAAAGTGGGAGCAATGGCAGAGGAAGCTCTCTTTTTAATTTTTATTTATTTATTTGATTTGTCAATCTCTTACAAGATAATAGGTATAAGTAAAAACACAGTTATGAATACATGGATACATATAAGAAAGATAAAAATAGTAAACATAAGGAAGAGGGGCGGTGGAAGCAGTGGGGCAGGCATGAGCAATTATGCACTACCTACAGCTCTTAGTAAAGGGGGAGGTCAATACGGAAACGTCCTTTCCTGGACTCCCCACTCTCATTCTTTAAGGAATAAAGTCTGGAACCTATTTTTCCTGCTACTATGAGGTGGAACAAGATGAAGTTTGAATTCTGTAGGTACTTCAGGCTGTGGTAGGTAGGGATCTATAGGTCCTTTGAAATGGGACCAGTATCAGAAAGACAAATGGGACGATTATCTTGACAATAAAAGGCACCAATCAAACTGAACGGCCTACGAATACTTATGCATATAGGAATAGGAACAATAGTAGAGCTGAAAGGGACGTTGTGGGTATCTTGTTCTAGGTTCAGCCATACTCGGGAAGACCTCTGGCATCGGCAACGGGGCAAACCTAGTCTATTTCAGACTGTGCCAATTCTATTTAAAAGATACTATCGCAGTCGTTGGAATATGCTGTGCAGACTGTCTGGAGACAACATTCTGTGTCCATAACTAATTAATTGTTCTCCTAGCCCTGTCAGAGGCGAATTTTTCTCCTTTGCTGCAGATTGCTATCTCCTACCTGGATAGTTTCCCTCCCGCATTGCATCTTGTTGACCTTCGAGGTGGAAATGGTTGCCACATCAAGGCTCAATCTTTGGGGCAGCCCTGCTCAGATACGGAAGAGTCTGCGAATTATGTCCCCCGTACTTTTCATTTTCGATTACACCTACAGGGGAATTCCAAGCAACGTTTCTTTCGTATGTTTTAGAGAGCCGCCCCATTCTCCCGTATCTTCTTTGCTGGCTTAACTTTATGCAGACGTCTTTACCTAGAGTCTCAACATGCCTTGTTTTGGGATCTTATATTAATGTGGGCGATGGAGTACCAGGAACGTGGACAACAAGGCAATTCCAATGATGAAGACGGAATCGCCCAGCGCTACTTAAAAAAAAAAAAATGAGGAGAGGAAGAAAACAGGACGCAGTGAACAAACGACATCAACAAGTTCTCTGCTCCATAATTAACAGGTTATAGAAGTACCATCCAGATCAACCTCCAAGTTTTTCAGAACGGCTGCGCCCTTCCGTTTTTCGCAGTGGGGTCACAACCTCTTCGTGCCTTCTGCTTCGTCTCTCCCGTCAGAACCAACAGGGCTCTGTAATAAACACCAGTTTTTTGCGGTTTTGGAGAATGATGAGGAAGGGATTCATTTCAGGATAAGACCTAATTCGACAAAATGACTTCCACAGAAGGGGGGAGACGAGATTATCAAAACAAAGAAGAATCTGATGTTTATTTAGCGATTGGATTCCATGTATTCCCATGACATGCTATACAGCATCGTGTGAATCTTGCAAACTGTTGGCCTGGAGGGAAAGGTGAGGCCCGAGCATTTCGGACCTAAAGCTTGCTCCAGGCTGGATTGAAGTAGTACCGGAGAAGGGCTATGTAATGAGGCTGCACAAAAAGGATTCAGGGGCGGGGCAATTTGCAGGGAACTTATTGGCGTCACTTCTCTCTTCTTTCGGAGGAGAATTATCAACTCATCTGGGGCTGCTTGGAGAAATTAGGCAAGGGCCATGATTGTCATGGCACCATTGATAGAACAGAAGAGCGGCTGCGAAAGAAGGGCAGGGTGAAGACGTTTAAATGGGTGGGAGGGGGGATTATCTAATCTTGGCCCTGTTAAGACACCGGTCAGACTCTCAGATAGATCAAAATTTCCCAAGGAATTGGGAACAAAGTTGCTTGCCGACTGTTTTACCGGGCTTGTATAGGCCACACTGGGGAATATTTTGCGATCCAGTTGTTGGTCAACCACAAGTAAAACGTATGTACGATCTATGGAAGAGTGCAGGAGGACAAACAAAGGGATTGGGAATGGAGCTAAATCATAATTTAAAAATGGTTGCAAGAGACTGGGCTTCGCTACGTCTATGAAGAGAAGGGAGTACAACAAGGGACGAACGGCGTCGCATCTTCGCAATATTTGAGGGAGGGCGGGGTTGGACTATGATGATGCTGTACAGAAGGTCCTGAGTCCTAACTATGTTATATGGCTGATTCTTAATCTGATTTTAACAGAAAAAAGGGGAACAGGAGTGCAAGTCTTTATAGGGGAAAGAAGAGGGCGCGGTCAAGTTATTTTCCAAAGCATCAAGAAAGAGGAGGAAGGGAAGGAAAGAAAGAAGAAGATTGAGAGAGAAAGATAGAAAAAGGAGATGAAAGAAGAATGAGAAAAAGAAAAAGAAAGAAAGAAAGAAAGAAAGACATCAGAAAGAAAGAAAGAAAGAAAGAAAGAAGAATCTGAGCAAACCATGGATGACGAGGACATGTCTTAGTTTTGTAAGGAAAAGAAGATAGGGATGACATAATTTAGCATCTTCCATATTCATCAGAGTTCCACAAAGAAGAGACCTCAAAGAGGGTTGAGGCTCTAGAAAAAGGGCGAAGAAGAGCAACAAGAAGGATCTAGGGGACCTGGAGGCTCAAACATACAATGGAAGCTTGCAGGACTGGGCCTGGTTAGTCTGGGGAGAGAAGGACCAGGGGAGACAGGAGAGCAAGCCTTTCAACATCTGAGGGATGGGGGTTGGACTAGATGATTCTAACAGGTGCCTTCACTCTGTTTAAAACTGACTTTTAATCTCTGATTTTAAATGAAAGGACGAGGGAAGAAGGAAGCATCTTCAAATATTTGAGGGCTGCACAGAGAGAAGGGGGGGTCATAGCATATTTTCCCAGGCACCTGAAGGCAACAAGGACATGGTGGAAAACCATCAGGGAGATTCAAAATAGACCTCTGGAATATAAAGGGAGAAAACTTATTCTGACAGGGAGAACAATCAACCCATGGAACAGAAGTTGCCTTCAGAAGTTGTAGGTGCTCCAACAGCTCTTGGCAGAATTTTTTCAGTGCCGTTGTAACTTTAAATGGTCACTAAATGAACAGTTGTATCTGTACAGGACTCAGTGTTGTTTGGCAACTAGGTAAGTTCTTTCATCAGGAGAGATTCAGCAGCAGAAGTCCATCTGGGGCTTCCTCTGCTCCATGGAAGAGAACTTGGAGAAGAAGAGGCATCCAGATAGGGTCAGTTTCCCCAGTGGTGACATCAAGCCCTGATCTTCTAGAGGTCCATCCTTCCTTTGGTGAACAATGTCCTGTCTTGGATGAAGGTTCTACCTACAGAGCTGAGATGATGGAACTCCAACTTTTTGGCCAGCAGCTCTCTGATCCCTCAGCAGTTGACATCAAAGCCAAGAAGGTTGTGTCTTCTGCTGGAGGACCAGCCTTGATGGATCCAGAACAATTTGGTGCACAAAGTGCTTTTCTAAAAGGCAACTGGACTTTCTTAGTTTTTGTTCCTTGAAAATGTTTCCCTTCTCATTCCAAGAAGCTTTTTCAGTTGAACTCCCAGAATTCCCCAGTCAAAATACCAGCCAACCATAATACCCATGATGGACATCTGGACACAGCTGAAAACATGCTGAAAGGGTTCTACAGGTGATTGCGCCCACAAAGTAAGGTGGATTGGGACCTTGTGTAGTTCCTGGAGGAAAATATTCAGTAGATGGAGATCCAACACTGAGGATATGTGTCTACCTCCAAGGTTCTTTGTAAGCAGGAAGGACCTTCTCCACTCCCTTTCTAGATGTCCATACCAGATGACTAAATTTGGATTCTCCCAGCCTCTCTAAGGTCAGGGACATCCAAAGAGGTCCCAACTCTTGACTTCTACCATCTTCTAGCATGTTCTTGTTGGCTGGTGAGCTGGCTAGGGAATTCTAGGAGTTGAACTGAAGAAGCTTCTTGGATGAGAAACAAAACATTTTCAAGGAAAAAGAAAAGCAAGAAAGTTGGCATTTGGAGAAGCACAAACTGCATGGATGGATGGATGGATGGATGGATGGATGGATGGATGGATGGATGGAGGGAGAGAGAGAATAGAACAGAATAGCACAGCATAGCACAGCACAGCACAGAACAGAACAGAATAGAGTGGGAAGGGACCTTGGAGTCTTCTAGTCCAAACCCCTGCCTTGGCAGGAAACCCTGCACCACTTCAAACAAAAGTTTATCCAACATCTTTTTAAACACTTCCAGTGTTGGAGGATTTACAACTTCTGGAGGCAAGTTGTTCCACTGATACATTGTTTTGTCTTCATCAAAAATTTAGATGATAGATGGATGGATATATATTTATATTTTTATATATGGATGAATAGAGAGAGAGACATGGAGATGATGGATGGGTGGATGGATAGGGAGGGAGTGAGGGAGGGTGGATAGATGTATCTATGGATAATAAATTGATAGATAGATGAATAGATAAGTGGATGGATGGATGAGAAGGGAGAGAGGGAGGTGGATGGATAGATAGATAGATAGATAGATAGATAGATAGATAGATAGATAGATAGATAGATAGATAGATAGATAGATGGTTGGATAGATGGTTGGATAGATGGATGGATAGATGGATGGATAGATAATAAATTGAGAGATGGATGGGTGGATAGCGAGGTAAGGAGGTGGCTAGATGGATGGAGAAATGGATGGATGACTAGATAGGAGGATGATGGATGGACTGACCTTTGAGACAGCCATGACTTGGATGACTGAGGAAGCTCCACTGAGATTTGCTCCACAGTCTCAGACAGAGACATTCTCCAGCCCTCCAGATCCAGGTGGTCCCAGAAGCAGCCTGGGGAATGTACGTAGGTGGCTCTGAAATGCAGTGAGTCACTCCTTGTGGCCGTTTTTAAGCCGGGGTGGGACGCCCAAGAACCTACTGGAAAATTGTGGTTCACCCCCCCTTCCCACCCTCTGTTGTAGGGAATGGGGGGGGGGGCGGTGGTGTCCTTTTTTTTTTGGTTGAAGTTGATTACCAAGAGACGTTTTCAGAATCCGGCTGGACCAGCTGCAGGGGGACCACAATGGAGCCAAAAATTCCCATTGCTAAGCGAGATGGTCGTTAAATGAGCTTTGCCCCATTTCACAACCATTCTGGCCCCAGTTCTTAAGTGAATCACTGCAGTTGTTATGTGAGTTACACGGTTGTTAAGTGAATCTGATTTTGCTTGTTGGAAGGTCGCAAAAAAATGACCCCTGGGATACTGCGACTGGCGTTAAGTTGTGAGTCACACCCAGAATCTGGCACTTAGCTGGAAAATAAAATTTTATTTTATTTATACGTTTTAATGGAAGCCTAATGAGGTTGGCGACCCATTCTGCCTTGTGAAAATCCCTGCAAATGCCCAATGGAGCCCAACATTCCTGTTGCTGAGCGAGACCGTTGTTAAGTGAGTTTTGCCCCCCCTTGTAACGACCTTTCTTGCCACAGTCGTTAAGTGATTAATTGCCTTTGTTCAGTTAGTTGTTAAGTGAATCTGGCTTCCCCCATTGACTTCACTCAGCATAAGGCCCCAAAAGGGGATTGCCTGGTCCTCCCCCCACCCCTGGGATGCTGCGGCTGTTGTAAATACAACTCAGTTGCCAAGCATCTGAATTTGGATTGCTTGATGGCCATGTGATTCACTTAAAGACAGTTAACAGCTTTAGCCACAACAAGGTTGAGAAATTGGACATGATTTGATTAACTGTCGCCTTGCTTTGTGATGGAAATTCCGTTCCCAAATTACGGTCGTAATTCGAGGACCAACACCAGAACAGAAGCTGCCCTCGGAAGTTGTAGAAGCTTCATCCCTGGAGGCTTTCAAGAAAAGACTGGACTGCCATTTGTCAGGAATGGTATTGGGTCTCCTTCTTGGGCAGGGGGTTGGACTAGATGACCTCCAAGGTCCCATCCAACTCTGTTATTCTATATTCAATGGGACAGTTTTTCTTCAGAAGTTGTGGGAGCTTCATCCCTGTAAGTTTTCAAGAAGAGACTGGACTGCCCTCGGTCAGAAATGGTGTAAGGTCTCCTGCCTGGGGGGAGGGTTGTACTAGATGACCTACAAGGTCCCTTCCAACTCTGATTATTTGTTCAATTATACAGTTTGTGCTAAATCTATCTATCTAACCCGATCTGTTTCCAGACAGAACTTTTTACCTTTAGGATCCCCGTGGCCTCCATCCCCACATGGTGGACAGGCCGAAATCCCTGGTTGGAGAGAAGCACTTGGGAACACGGAAGAGAAGCCATGTCCAGTGGGGGGGGAAATGACGTCATGTCTGTCTGTTGACTCGAAAGAGCCGGATAAGATCCTGGAGAACCTCAACCCTTCAGTATAAATATATACTCCTTGCCCGCAACGATACAACTGACATCTTTGGGCAGAGTTTGTGAAGGTTGGTCTTCTTCTTACGCTTCACTGGTTGGAGCACATCTAGAAGATCTAGAACAGGGGTCTCCACATTAGTGACTTTTTAATAGATAATCAGAGTTGGAAGGAACCTTATAGGTCATCGAGTCCAACCCCCCGCCTATGTAGGAGACCCTAAGCCCTTTCTGACAGAGGGCAGTCCAATCTCTTCTTGAAGGCCTCCAGGGATGAAGCTCCCACAAGTTCTGTTCCATGGGGNTCCCTTTAGTTCCAGGTTGAATCTCTCCTTGGTCAGTTTCCATCCATGATTCCTTGTCGGGCCAACAGGAGCTTTTGCTTGACCCCCCCCCTCCTCTCTGGGGCAGCCCCTCCAATATTGGAAGATGCCCTCCTGTCTCCCCTGGTCCTTCTCTTCCCTCGACTAGCCAGGCCCAGTTCCTGCAATCGTCCATCCTATATTTTAGCCTCCAATCCCCTCATCATCCTGGTTGCTCTTCTCTACACTTTTTCTAGAGTCTCAACCTCTTTTTTACAGTGTGGTGACCAAAACTGGATGCAGCACGATAGGTGTGTCTTACTAAGGCTTTACAGAGGGGTCTTAGTACCTCCCTTGATCTGGACTGTATCCCTCCGTCTGTAAATGCAATTTAGGATTGTATTGCCTTTTTTGGCTGTTGCTGGCTCCTATTTAGCTGGTTGTCCACTAAGACCACTAAGATCCCTCTCCCAGTTCCTGCTATTGAGTCCTGGTTTCACCCCGTCTATTATATGTGTCCTTTGGGTTTTAAGACTTTTAGACTTAAGTGGACTTCAACTCCCAGCATTCTCCAGCCAACACAGCTTACTCTCTTGAAATCCCTTCCTCTGCAAACTCTCCTCTTTGGAGGATAAGAGAAAAAAGAAACAGATACGGCTGGCTGAGGAATTCTGGGAGTTGAAGGCCACAAGCTTCGCTAGCTGAGGGATTCTGGGAGTTGAAGTTCACAAGTCTTAAAATCGCCAAGGTTGGAGACCCCTGATGCCTCTTTCGGTCACCACTTTTCAGGAAGATGCTGGCAATGAGGATCAGGTCCAATGGACCAGCCAATAGGACAATGTTCTTGCTGTTCAGCCATTAAAGGCTAGGTCCCACTGGCCGACAGATGCAAAACGTATGCAAAAAGGACACAGAGGACGAGCAAAATTTCGGGGTCGGGGGTGCGTCCATAATCGTTTCATCCGCTCCAAAAAGATGTGCAAAAAATTTTGCATTAAAACAGATGGAAAAGAGAACAGAATACTATGAAGGCGGATGGTGGGGAGCGATGTAGCGGGGATGTAAAAGCGGCATGTTCGTAGGAAGGCCTAGCGTGATTGGACAGCGATCTGGAAGCGGGGAGAATGAGGTGCCAGGCGACGCGTGCGTGGCGATGACGCGCGGAGCGAGTATCACGGCGACGGCCTATAGGATGCATAAGCGGGATCGCATTACACAGGATGGGGCGAAAGCTGTTCACTGCCAAACAGGGGCGGGGTGATGCATTTGCACTAAGGGCAAGTCGGCAGAAGCAGGTCCCCATTGAGAGGCAGAGGAAAGACCTGACTGCCCAGGAGGACATCTTGATGAGAACACCAACGGAAAGAAGAGGAAGCGCTGTTGAGCCATAATTCCTGCAGCCCCTGGCAAGAAGGACGACCCACCATCCACCTCCCTGGCCACTAAACTTCGGCTTGGCTTGACGGCTCGGCTTGGCTTGCTGGTTTTGTGCTGTGCGGTGCTGGTCTTCTCCTGCTGTTGTGCTGCTGGGGCTTCTCCCTTGCTGCATGGTGCTGCTGGTGCAATTTGTCCTGCTTGCCTCCTGCTGGCTGGTGGTGCTCTGCACGCTTCTCCAAGGCTCTCAAGCTCCTGTGCTGGACCAGGCCCTGAGCCGCTCCAGGCCCTGCGGTGAGGGCACACTAGCTGCCGCGGGAGGAGGACAGCAGAGAAGGGAGAGAGGAAACAGTATCCACTTGTCCGAGGACCACATAGGGCAGGACGGCATGCTGGAATGGCTGAGGAGGAATTGAGTACCTTGATGAAAGAGAGGGCGTAGCAGACTCTATTGTACGACCCAAGAAGGGAAGCAGAGCCGTGGAAGAGAAGGTGGAAGCGCCTGGGCTACACTTCAGATGTACTCCCTGGGGATGGTGAAGTAAGTGCACACCTGGTATGGCAAGCTGCACTGAAGAGATCCGGGCAGGCACCTGTCAAGCCTAACTGGACCGAGAGGACCTAATGTCATGGCCGAGGTGCAGCTTCTGAGGGTGAGATCACCAGCTGAGGGAGCAGGCCCGTCTTCAACCGCTCGTCTCCCTCAGGACAGCCCACAGCAGATGCCACTTCCTTTTCCAGCCAGGAGAGGCCGCTACCGTGGTTGTCCACAGGCAGGGCTCTTTGGAGGCCACCACGACAGGGACCGCCCGTGTACAGCTGCTACTCCCATGCCGAGGCATGTCGCGAGACTCCCATGTCTCAGATGGAGCCAAAGAGCAGCAAGAGACCCCTCCGCAGCCCACAGAAAGCAACCTCCCCGCCTCAAAGAGAAGCAGCCAGGAAGCAGGACTAGGACACACCACACTAGTCCCTCATTGGAGACAGGACAAATATAATCCGCCTCACTCCCCACTCCGGGTCCCCTTTCGACATACACCGGAGTCCTCGAACTGGCAAAGCCCTCTCACGTCACGTAGTTGAGCAGGACCCTCATGGACATGGTGAGGCCGAGTAAGGAGGGAGAAGATAAACACACTGCTGCCAGCCACCCTCCAGGCCCAGTTGAACCTGCTCTGACCCAACTCCGGACTGCTCCTCCACCCCAGGCATTTGTCACAGCCCTTACATCGGCTTTCACAGCCCCTCACCTACCAAGGCTACGAGTACCAGTGACTTCCCACAGCAGAGGAGCCCTTCCCGTCCAGGCCCAGGTTACATCGCTACCGCCACAGGACCGCCCGTCACCTTTCACCCCGATGCTGCAGACCAGACCACAGCCCCACCACTCCCTTTCCTCACCCCACAGCCAAGGCCCCATCAAACAGACAATCTGTCATTCAGTCTTCGGGCCTGACATCAGCCAGTCCTGTGAATAAGCGAGCCCCTCCAACCTCCATGCAGGACTGATGTCAGCTCCATCTGAACAGCTTCCTGCACCACCATCCTCCTGTGTTGACTCTCGGGCGCCTAGGGCACGGCGCCCATTGGCGCTCAGACCAGGCACTGCCTGCACAGCCACCCTCCAAGTCCTGCGCCCCTGCATTTACATCTGAAGCCATGAGGGAAGCAGCGCCGATGCAGGGAGGAGTGACTGCGAGAGAGACGGGATGGTGAGCTCGATCGCTGTATCGGTTGGCGTCAGCCGTGATGCTTGCGGTTAAGCAGTTTCTTTGGGTAATGGAGTTGTGATTAAGTGCGAAGCAGCGTTTTGGTTCTAATGAAAAGGTTATCTTTGCGTATCAGCACACTTGGTCATCTTATATTTAGCTTAATAAAGTGGTGGTGAAAACTTTGAAAAAAGAGGTACAGACCTTTGCAGCTTGTGGGGATTAGGTCACAGGACATAGTGTGGGGATAGGTAAGGATAGTTGTGGGAATGGGTCACACGGATACGTCTGGATATGGTATAAGGATAGTTTGTGGGATAATAAACGCCTCCAGTGCAAGCATAGTGGGGACTTATAGATCCACCCCTCCAGGTGCCACACCGTATGGCCCCTTTATTATCAATAACAATATAATCAATCATGCCACAACATGTCAGCCATTAAACACAGCCTCTTTAGTTAAATGCCCTGTTCATGTAGCGGGCCACTCAACATACATGGCAATCTCATCATGTTGGATGAAGACCAGGCTCAAGGAAGCAATCATTAAGCATCTACCATCCTTGTCGTGCCACAGGTCCACTGCTCCTACAGCGAGGGAAGTTGCACCCAGTGTCTCAGGGAGGTTTGTGCTGCTTCTTCCCCTTCACGTGTAGCTCCTGTCGGGGCCTTTGCCACTATCCACAGTCTATCTCAGGCTTCATACCTGCGGCTCACATCCTACAGGCTCCCAGTTGCCCATTGCCTTATTAGAGGTCCCACGAGCGCTGGTTCTGCAAGACTGGGTTGCGGCGTGCGCATCGAGGGATTGTGCAGGATCGCAGGCAAAGCTTCCATGAATCCTCCCTCGCGGTCATGTGGCCGCATGCTGCACTGGTGGTCGAGAAGTACGCTGCCGAACCTGTTGGGCCAGGACTGCTAAAGGCGCTTCTCCACCACCACCGCCTGTCCCCTGGGACAGGCGCTGTAGTTTGGAAGATCCTCTCTTCTACGGGTGAGGGCCATCTGGAAGTGTAGGGCTTCTATGATGGTGAAGTTTTCTGAAGGTGAGAAGGCGTGCAAATCCCCACGCATGAAGTACGGGCAACATCCTGAGCTCTCGTCTCGCTTGCTGTTCGGGGCAGGGGTCTGGGTCTGGGCAAGCCCAATCGATTGAGTTGCGTTCCAGCTTCCTCCTTGAGTGCGTGACTGGCGTTGTTATACTGGGCACATCTGCGAAACATGAGCCCCTTGCCTGAAGCATCGATGTACATGGAACTTGTAGTCAGCATTCAACCCATGGCAGAAGGAGGAGAACGATGGCTGAAGAAGCCTTTGGAGTTGAAATAGGTGTGACCCCGACTTGGTGGAGCTGCAGGCCACAATGCTTCCCATCTAATGGCTCCAACGGTTTGTGGGGAGGAAGTTCCACCTCTGATACCCACTGCCTCTTGCAACTTTCCTCGCAGCCTCGCGTTCCACGTGGCGGACAATGAAGGAGGAGCTCCTCGCAGGCTATTCTCTCGATGCATGGCCTGCAACCACCTTCCTCTGACCACTTTGCTGATTGTGTTGTGTGGCATCGCGTCCAGGCAATACATGCAATGGTTCTGGTAGAGTGGTTCCAGACGCAGGTTGGCGCGAGAGTCACGTGCCACCATTCAGTACCAGGGTCCAGGCTGTGGCCAGGAAGTTGGTGCTCTGCTTGGTCAACTTGACGGTCTCAGCTACCGTCTACACATTTTGTGTCCAAACAATGGCTCGGTGCAGTCCTCATGAACGTGACTCGGCATGCGCCACAAGAGTCTTCATTCCTCCAGCTCCACCATCAGCTGTCATACAGTCCAAATCTGCTCTTCTCCATCCGATCGTCGGATGCCAGACACGCTCTTGGAACGTCTCCTTCTTCTCCTTGCACAGAAAAGGTTGAAACAAGTCTGACAGAGGCTCTGGTTCTGGTGTTGCCTAATGGCAGCTTAACCAAAAGGACTGTGTTATGATGCCATGGGGAGATCACATGGATTTGATGTGGAAGAGCAAAGACCAAGGTCGAAGAAGGTCTGCATACGCACGGATGGCTGTGCTGAACGATAGTGAGATCACAGGTGATTTCCGTCTCCTCTTTATTCATTATCACGGAAAAATGGCTCGGTCTTTACTCCGCTAGGGTGTCCTCCACATTATCTTGCGCCATGATCATCTCCCAGCACACTCCACAACATAAAATTACGAATCACACATCTCCCAGATAACAATCTGTTCTCGTCGTTTAAGTGCTTAATATACTGAGATCGCACCCGTTACATCTCGTTGTTCTATTCCGTGCTCTAATCTGTGTTGATATGTTCCGCTACTTTCGCTTCCTCCCTTCTTTCCTTTTCAGCTGGAGCAGATGTGATTACGAGGATGCCCAGAGACCGACAGGATACACACGTCGAACGGTATATCATATCGGATGTGTTAGAAGTTGTTGCCCGTATTGTCGGTGGATGTAACATGCTGTACCGTCGGTGATAGTTAACCCCTCAAAAGTTGTTGTGCAGCTCAAAACTTTTGAGCGGTATATAGATCAGTAGTACGCGTCACTTGGTGTTTACGAGGGGACCTCTTTATGAATCACGTTACGCAATGAGTACATCAACAGATGCATGCGTGTTTTCCAAGGATGGCATTTAGCTTTTTGTTCTTCATTACATTTCCTCTTGCATCCGTGGTTTGCAGTGGGAACAGGGGCTTAAGTCATGTCCGTCTTCAACCGACTCCATGGACCATAGCAAGCCAGACAATTCATGAACAGTCCTAGAATCATCAGTAACAACATTTAATGATGTCATAGGGGTCAAATAAGCAATCAACATCATACAGGAAACAGTCAAATAGGCATATTGAACAAATAGAATCGAATAGAATAGAATAGGAATACGAATCGAATAGGAATAGGAATAGCAATAGGAAATACAGGAATCAGGAATACGAATAGAATGACATACGAAATGGAGAATCAGAATAGAAATAGAATTAGAATAAATCAGGAATAAGAATAGAATAGAATAGAATAGAAATGGAAAGGAATAGAATAGAGTGAGAACTAGAAATAGAATGATAGAATAAGAATAGAATAGGAATAGAATAGCAATACGGTGAAATAGAAATCAGAATAATAGAAATAGAAATAGAATACCCGAAATAGAATAGGATGGTAGGAATAGGAATAGTGAATAGGAATGAATAAGAATAGAATTAGAA
>BHFT01049708.1:0-27661 GCA_004320025.1 Laticauda laticaudata | reverse complement strand
TCCCCCCGTCCGTTCCTTTCCGTTGTTGTCCACTCTGTTTATGCAAATTTGGGGCACTTTTGAGAGCGGATAACAATGGGTGGAAAATATGCTCGTCCGCTGTGTCCTTTTTACATACGTTTTGCATCCGTTGGCCAATGTGACCTAGCCTTAAACACAGACCCTCTACATTGTGCAGTACTTATGAACACAGTCTTCCTGTTGACCCCCCTTGAAGTGCAGAGAAATTAGTTTGATTCACATTTTAACATGGTGTGATCCAATTTACATTTCCTGAATTAATATACAAAAGAGAATACAATTATCTTTGACTTTTGTCAAACATATTTTACAACACAGTTCTCTTTATAAAAATGCATGTACTGTATTTATTTATCTATGTGTGTTTCTAAAACTTATTGGCTGCCCATCTTACTATAAGGTAAGAAATAAAAATACATCTACATTTAAACAAAAGTACATTAAAAACAAGATTAAAACCGGAAACATGGGGGAGGGTGGGGACAGAATGAGGGGGGGAGGTGGAATCTGTTGTTACTCAGTCAATCAACTCCACTCTTACTCTTCCCCCATTGGGACCCCAAAGCCAATTGGAAGAGCCTAATGAAAAGATAGGAGGGTTGGGTCCAACCTTTCGTCAGGGGGCAAGATTTTTCAGATAGCAGGACCAACACCAGAGAAGGTCCCCTTCCTGGACCCTGCCACTGGGTCTCATGGGACCTGCAGCATGCCTCCTCTGCCAGCTTGAGTGGGACAGGCCAATCCCAGTAGAGTGAGACCATCCTTCAAGTAGCCTGGATTCATGCCATGAAGGGCTTTAAAGGTGATCGCCAACACCTTGTATTACACCCAGAAGCAGAATGCTCACCAATGCAGCTCGTGGAGCAGTGATGTTACAGAGGCCAGTTGTGGAGTCCCCAAAACTGCCTGTGCCACCACATTCTACACCAGCTGTAGCCTTCAAATGCTCTCGAAGGATAGCCCCATATAGAGCGCATTACAATAGACCAACCATGAGATGACTACGGACTGAACAACTGGAGTTTATAAGCTATAAAATATTGTATAATGCATAGTTTAAAGTAATTTAGTACAAAAATGCATAATGATTTTCATGCAATATATACAGCATATTTATACAAAAACACTGATGATTTTATACAGGTTTTTAAAAAGCACACAAACCAGCCAGAAAGCTGGAGAACACGTCTTCAAAAGTTCCCTTTAGCGTCTGTGCCATCACTCTGATCTGATAGTGATAATTATTTCATTGCAAGACACCAATTAAAAGAAAGTTTGCAACCAAATTTCAGACCTAGAAGAGGAACTATGGAGGCTTCTATATGGCATGCAGAAAACTGTAAACCAATCTAGCATTCCATTCTATTTACAGTATGTAATGTATGTAATATTCTGGAAATCATTCTAATACAGTTATGAATTCCTTCTGATAGTCAGGTAATGTCTTTTTATTTAATATTCTCAATTGCCCTATGAAAAATATCTGAATCCACAGTAGGAAGACGAAAACAAATAGGTCAAACCAATGTAAAACTGTATTCTGCTAAATGTCTAGAAAGACAACACCAAAGAATGAATCCTGATCAATTCTAAGCAAAATCAGTGGATATATCTGTGTTCAATACTGTTTATATATGGAAGGGGCAGAATGTCTTTCAGCCTGTAATTCACTTGGAAAACTGTCAAATGGCTTTACAATTTATTTCTGAAAGATATACTGGATAGTGTGAATTTTAAAGAGGCATCCATATGATTTTCATTTGTCAAGTGAGACAAATCTGATCAAAATATAGATCTTTCCTGATATCATGGTACAAAATTATATCTTACTGCTTTAGATCATTCTATGTCTCCTTTTTTATAATTCTAGTGTTTTCTGCTTTTGCAGATAACATAAATTCTGGATCGTCTCATTTTTCTTCAAGACAGATTTCCATATTATAGCCATTGTCTTTCTTAATCTAAAATACTGTATATATACATGTGACTGCACAGTCAGTACATTTACTATTATTAAATTTTTAAAACTGCAATTTACCCCATATCTAAGAAATAAAACATGAAGACAATTCACAATAAATTCCCGATGTCTGTTTTGGAATATTTAACAATACCTGAAAATTATATGAGAACAAATTTTAAATATTTCTAGATTAATATTCCCAGACTAAACTCTCTTTGGAATGAGCTTGAAAACGAGACTTACTGGACTTCCCATCCCAGCACAGCGCTTTAACCAACATACTAGATTTCCAACGTAATCATAAGACAACTTGATAGAAGCAAGTTCTCCTTAAAAAAACAAAGCATGGGATCATAGTTTTCTTACAAATGCAATCAACAGACAATGGAAACTATGAATGCTAGGCCCACATGAGATAAATATCTGTCATCTTCTCAGGCAAAGACTTGAGAAACAAAATCTATTCAGGAATAATATTTGTGGGCAATAATGACGAACATGTCATGAAACTTTTACCTTCAGTTAAAAAAACAATGTGGAGTAAATCATCTCTAAGGCCCCTTAGTTCTCTTCAGAGCTAAGCAATATCTTCTCAGTTGTGTTGAAATTATATTCATCTATCAGTGGAGTCATTTTTCCTACATGGACAGGGGAGGGAATGTCAAAACATCTCAGCACCCACTCACTCCCAGCAAATTCCATCCTTCCAAAAATGATCTGGCATTCTTAAAAAGGATAATTAAGAAAAGTATTGTGCTTCCAATAAGTCTTTCCTGCCTCTAATAAGACTTTCACTGGTGATGTGGGCTTTTGTTTCTTAAGCATATCATACTGCCACATCACTTGAATTAGAAAAACGTCTGAAAATGAGTTGTAAAATAGTAGGGAGAATTATGGTTCTGTGTAGAATTTTAAAAAATCGCACCAAATTACCTGAGTGTCTTACATATGTAACTAATTTTTCAGATTGGAGCTACTAGAAACTGTGTCTGACTTAACAAGAATTGATTCAAATCAGTGGTGGGATTTTACTACCGGTTCTGTGGGCATGGCTTGGTGGACATGCATTTTACAATACTGTAAAATCTCCATTCTCTCCCCACCCCACTAACCTGCTTTCCAGCTCTGTTTGCACGGCAACAAAAGAGACCCAACCAATCAGCTGGGACTCTAGAGGCAGAGAATAGATGAGGGCAGGGCCAGTCAGAGGTGATATTCTGAACTACTCAAAATTTCCATAACCGGTTCTCTGAACTACTCAAAATTTCTGCTTCTGGTTCTCCAGAACTAGTCAGAACTTACTGAATACCACCTCTGATTCAAATCTTGGAATGATAGAAACACAGTCAATTACCAATCTGTAAATCAGTCAATCAGTCAACTCCTTGAAATATAAAACCATCAGAAGATCTTCCATATCCCCCTTTTTTGCTTTCCGTTTTCAAAGAAATTCAACATTATTAACCTGAAATTCCACACATAACATTGTTATGTATCAGTGCAAATTTGAAATAATTACTAGAGTTAAAATTACTAGAGTTAAAATAAAAATCAAAATAGGGAAAATTCTGATTACATATATCTGCTCAGTTTGCAATGAAGGTGGTCATCCATACATCTGACTCTACCATGAACTGGTCTTCATGTTTGAAACCACTTCAGATCCAGATTTTCTCATGTCAATCTAACAATCTTGTTCAACATCAGAAAAAGTAATCTATGCAACCTGTACTTCTGAATACTTCTTCTTTCTTTTATTTTATTTTTTTTAAATTACCTATTAGAGTCACAAAATGAAATCCATGTGGGAGAATGTCCCTTCTGATTTTTTTTTTTCTGTAGAAGGGCATTTTCCACAACTGGTAATATGTTTGTAGAAAGGTGTTCCTTATTTTAACTCAACTCTAATTCTGTAGAACACCAAGAATAAACTGAAGGGATTTTCTTTTGCAGTACTAGCAATAAGAGATCAATTGCTCCAGCTCATTAAGAATATATGGCTTCCTTAGATAAGGGATTACTTTAATTCTCATTGAGACAAAACAGAACAACTCAAAGCAAAGCAATCTCTTGGTGGCAACTACCTGTAAAAGAAGTATAAAAGCGCACAGAATCCTATGAAATGTTGATATTTCCAAACACTGAAGCAAGTTTTGGATTTATGGTTTTGGAGTATTCATTTCTAATCAGGTAGGCAGATAGGAGCCTGATTTGAAGTGATGAGAGAATAAAATGATTATTACTAGGAAAGTGATGAAGGAAGCTGAAAAATAGAAATTTATGAAAAGGGGATTTAAGTAAACCAAGAAGAGTTAGTGTAGCTAAAACAATGAGCTATCATTCTCCATTTATGGAAACAAGAACACATCAGATATTTTTTTTTAAAAAGGAAAGAGGTACAAACATATATTAATACAGGTGATCAATATAATAATTGTATAAAAGGAGTTAAGCCTAACAATGATTGTGCTGTCATTATTAGCCTGGGGATTCATTCTTAACTGTGTGAATGTCCATTCAGCCAAGTGGTACAAAAGTTGTTGAAAAGACTTTGCATATGTTACCCTTACCAATGCCCTATCACCAAAAAACAAAGGAATATGGGTTAATTTGAGAGACAATCATGCTTTGCTAATGAGGCAACTGCAAAATAATGTTTATTTATGCCAAATGTTATACATGGATCTACTTAACTTGTATTCTGAATTTAATGGTTCAGGTGAGTAATGAGCCACGACGAAATGAAGAACAAATATTCATGATGGTAATAATCCAGCTCAATAAAACTTAGCACATTGGTGAAACTTTGATTAAAACTGGACAAAATAAAATCAACTCACAACATTGGGGCTAGCAAGTCTGTGTAAGAAGGGTGAGTAGAGAAGTGAAGGAAAGTGATTTCTCAGCATCAACATTCTTATACTTTCAGCAATATTTTCAAGGTGTATCCCAAGGTTGTAAGAGACCTTTACTGGAGTGTTACCAGAATGCCTCAGGTAAAGCTACTTCAGAAACTCAAAGGCACTGTAGGAAATGTAAAATGGCAGATTCATTGAGACTGCCTTTCATGGAAGAGTCCGGAGAATTTATCAACATTTGTGGGCCTTATGGTAATCCTGTTCATAATACACCAAAATATTCTGTATGACTTGTTTCCTCCCTTCACATTCTTTGTTACCTATCCTCAATCTTTTCATGTTATGAATAACCAAACCAGAGGCTGTTTCTTCATTCTGGCTTGTACACTTATGTAATGTATGTAGGCATGTATAGTAATAGATATACTAGGGGTGGGATTCCACCGGTATAACAACCGATTTGGTGATTGCACAAGTTCATGCCAAATGCGCGCTCTGTGTGTACACTCTACATTTTAAAAAGGCAAGCCCATACTTACCTTCAAGTGCAGCCTCTGTGAAGAAAACAGCTGAGGCATGGCAAACTGCTCTGCTGCACGAATCAACTATACTCTAAACAAAGGCATAAAGCACAGGAAAGAGAAGGGACAGGCGGGTGGACAGGCCTATTTCCTCATTGCAGTGAACTGGTTCGGAGTGAACTGAACATGGGAACAAGGGGTTCGCCTGATCTGGTCCAAACCAATAGAATCCCAGCCCTGATTTATGCTATATATGTATGTCATACATGCACATACATATCTATTTTACACACACATATATTCATGGGTAGCCTCAAAAAAATTCAAATAAATAGAGGTAACTCAAGGCAGAACTGATCTGCTCTCTGTTCTCTCACCACCAACACAAACATACTGACATATCATTGCATCAGTTTTGAATACTTAAAGAAAGTGGACTGTGTTGCATGAGTCCAAATGCTGTAACCCACCCTTTGAATCATCCATCCATTCATCCATCCATCCATCCATTCATCAATTCATTCATTCATTCATTGCATGGGTTTATAGGCTATCCAACTCAAAGAAAGTCACTGTCACTTTGAGCACTATGATTTTCCATTAAGATTCTAGATATTAGGACTCTGACATTTTTGCCAGGTAGCTAAATAAATAAATACAAGGGGAGAATTAGAAGGATATCTACTTATGTAACTGGCTTCTGAGCATTCTTTCCTTTCATTCTTTTCTTTCATTCTTCCTGAGGACACAGCATATAGGATGCTGTGAAAAGAAAAAAATAGATGGTGAATCATGTGGGGATAATTGGCTGTCAGTGATCAAAAAAAGATTAAAGTGGGTTGGGGGGAGAAAGAGAAGATAGAAAGACAGGTCTTTATGAATTGCATACTTTTACTTTCACTAAAGACCTCAAAGAAGGAGAATCTGAGTTACATCCACTGGGAAAATGATCAATATCTGAGCAGATAAAAACAAGCTGGTACATTAGATGAAATTCCGTGAAGGACCATGAGTTTATGGCTTGGCTTTTCTTTCAAAGACTTTTTCTTTGGCACAGGTTTCTGGAGTCAGTTTCAAATCCTTTGGACACTAGGGAGCAGCATCTTCCTTTGCAAACTTCCTCCTCAACAAAGCACTTACCTACCACTGCAGTCTGTCAACCCTTTTTTGTTGTTTTTAATGGCAAGGAGGGGAGGGAGAGAAAGGTGGAGGGGAGGAGAAGGAGGGGCTGACTGTGAAACGTTCTTGATGATAATTTGATTGCATGCATTAATGATCAAAGTGTTTCAGACTAATTACTAACACTTACCTCTCAGATATTAAGTTATAATTTCTCTCTCTCCCTCCCTCCCTTCCTCCCTCCCATCCCTCTTTTTTTTTAACCCTTCGATTTTGTTCATCCTATCATCTTTATAATCTTGGGGGAAGGTAGGAGTAATCGAAAGGTAAAAATCTTCTCTGGTATTGATATTCTTTTGAGATAATTTCTATGTTAAACGAACCTAATGAACTGGAAGGCAAAGACTTTACATGATAGAATAGCAGCACTGGTCCTGGACAGGTGGGTGAGATTTGATCTGTTATGTCTTTTGTCATGCTTAATGAACTGGAGCAGAGGAGAACCCAAGCCCATTCTCCTCTGTTGTGTGGAGTGATTGAAAGAAGGAAAGCCAGAGGAAGCATTTTGGCATCTCCTGTCTTAGAGGTTTTACCCTAATGAACATATAAAGCTGGATGTGAGCAAAGTACAGCACTGGATGTTCAGCACTGTGAAAGGATATTAACGAAACTGCTAGTAGATGGTTAGTGTAGAATCTCTCTCTCCCTCTCCTTCTCCTTCCCTCCCTCCCCCCCTCTCTTTCTCTCTCTCTCTCTCTCTCACACACACACACACATTACTCTTACTCTTTATTGTCTCTATCTCTACTTCTATTATATCAATTTATCTATTATCTCATCTATCTATCTATCTGTCTGTCTGTCTGTCTGTCTGTCTGTCTGTCTGTCTATCATCTAACTATCCATTATGTACCACAAAGAATGTAGCTATTGGCATCTAGCTTACGTTCCTTGGAATCTTCTCATATCCCACCATACTCTGGAAAATTAACCTCACACTCATGAATAGTGTGAACATGCTACAAAATATAGATTTTATAGGATCTGGTAGGAAGGAGGATATGCAAAGTAATATAAGAAATCGCCTTATACTAAGTCAAATCACGGGTACTTCTAACCTAGAATTGTCTACTTGGACTGGTTGAAGCAATCTAGCATTTAAGAACTATTTGTTTTTCTCTTTATCAAGAAAACCTAGGAACTGAAAAGTATTCGTTCTGTTGCTGAGCTACAATTCTTTCCTAGAATGCTTGTGAAATTCAGCTCTTTGGTCTACAAAGGTCAATCCAAAGCATTCTGGCTGAGGAATTCTGGGAGCTGAAGTCCACAAATCATAGAATTACCAAGATTGGAGACCTTTGTTTTAAGTGGTACCCTTTAAATACACTGGATTATCATTCTCAAAACAGCCATTGGTTGTTGGAGACTTTTGGAATAGTCCAATTTACTCAAAAGCCACCAGATTACATAAATGTGATAAACACAAATAAAACTAAACAAATAAAACCAGATAAAACCAGCATGGTTGCATAAATAATTCTCTGACAAACTGAGAGATGAAAAGAACAAATATAAAGAGGGACATATAACTAAAACAGAATTATCAGCGCATAACCCAAATCTGAAAAAAAAAAAGGAATCTGGAATGCTAAGGTTCAGAATGAATTAAGACTCACAACAAATGCCAGAAATAATAATAAAATAAGTTTCTCTCAATATGTAAAAAAATACAAAAAAAAAAGCCAAGGAAATGATCCACTACTGGGAGAAGATGGTAAGGAATGACTGGTTGTAGGGAGCAAGTGGAATTGCTTAATTCATTCTTTGTATCTGCTTTCATGTAAAAAAGGAAAAAAACAGTCCAACCTGTCAAAAGCAGCAATATAGGAGACAGAACAGGAATGCAAGTCAAAAAAAGGAAAAAAATGATAAGAAAACACCTATCCATTCTACATAAGTTCAAATTGCTGGGACCAGATGGTTTACACCCCAGGGTTCTGAAGAAGCTGGCAGATGTGATGTTGGAACCACTGAACAAAATCTTTCAGAGCTCCTGGAGCATGAGGGAACTACAGAGAACTGGCAAACAGCTGATTTGCTTCCAATTTTCAGACAGGGAAAAAAGTGGATCCAGGAAACCTATAGACCAATCAACTTGACATCAATACCTGAAAAGAAATCCTAGAAAAAATAATCAAGCAGTGGATTTGTGAGCAACTAGAAATGAGCAAGGCTATTACTAGAAGCCAACAAGGGTTTGTTAAAAAAATATATCATGCCAGACAAATGCCTTTTTTTGACAAAGTGACTAAATTAGTGAATCAGAGAAATTCAATGGACATAATTTACTTAGACTTGAAAAAAGCATTTTACAAAGTAAACCACAGCCTACTTCTTGATAAAAAAAAAAAACAATGTGGAATAGACAGTACCATCACCAGATGGATTCACAATTGGCTGGCCGACTGAACTCAGCATGTAGTCCTTAATGGAACTACATTTGCATGGAGAGAAGCATGCAATAGAGTACCTCAAGGTCTCTCATAGGTTCATGGCAGACACAAAAAATCAGGGTCCTCCATTAGATTGCAGCATGGAAGATTTATTCAAGCTTATACACAAAAATCTAGTCTACTAAAGTTTAACGCTAAATTGGCAACAGATAAAAGTCAACAGAATTCAAGAGAGTTTGACCTTTGACAATTTGTGGCAACATAATGATTCTAAGCTGATGTGCTTAACTCTGCCCAAAAGTCCTGCCTGCTCTTCTCCTTCATCCCAGTAATCTTCAACAATTTCATGAATGAACTAGATAAGGAGTTAGAAGGAAAACTCATCAAATTTTCAGATGACACCAAGCTAAGGGGAATAGCTAACACTGTGGAAGATAAACTGAAGATTCAGAAGGATCTTGGCAGATTTGAACACTGCACACTTTCCAACAGAATGCAATTCATTGGTGAGAAAAGTAAAGTCCTACATTAAGCAGGAAAAACCACATGCACAATTATAGAATAGATGGCACCTGGTTTAACAGTAGTAACTGTATGAAGGATCTTGTAGTCCTAATGAATTACTCCTTAATATGAGCCAGCAGTGTGCTGCAGCTACCCACAAAAAGAAAAAAGAAAATAAAAAGAAAATAAAAGCCAGTGCAGTTCTAAGCTGCATCAACAAAGAATGGATATTAAGATCAAAAGGAGTGATAGTACTGCTTTATACTGCATTAATAACATCACACTTAGAATACTGTGTCTAGTTCTGGTCATCACAACACAAAAAAGATGTTGAGACTCTAGAAAGAGTGCAGAGAAGAACAACAAGGATGATAAAGGATCTGAACACTAAACCATACACTACAGTTAAGGAAACTAGATAACTCTAGCCTTATGAAGAGGACGATTAGGAGTGACATAATAGTCTTCTAGTACTCAAAGGCCTCTCATAGATAAGAGAGAGCTGACCTATTGTCCAAAGCATCTGGAGGGCAAGACAAGAATTAATGAGTGGAAGATCATTAAAGAGGGATCCAACCTAGAACGAAGGAAAAATTTCCTGACAGTGAGAACAAGTAGTCAGTAGAATGGCTTACCTCCAGAAGTTGTGGGTCCATTCTAACCCTGTAATTCTTTGTTCTACTTCATGGGTGTCAAATTTGTGTTGTCAGGTTGCCATCATATGATATATTATGACATTTTCCCCTTCTCGGAGTTGGGGTGGACGTGGCCTGCGCATGACTCATCCAGCCTGCAGGCCGCCAGTTTGACACTCCTGTTCTATTTTGATCATGTATGGCTGTGGCTTTCTAGTTTTTAAACCTCTTGTTAAATCTTGCAACCTAAATCTTTGAATGGTGGCCCATAATCATAATGAATATCATGCAAAACAACATGAATTTTGCCAAAATTTTCTCCTGCTTTCTTAGGATTGAAAACTCTCCATAATTGTGGTGTCTTCACATTTTATGTCCGTATCTCTTTCAACTAGCAAAGGTGTCGAATTTAGAAATATAAGATATATTTATCATATACCTAGATAATGAATGGATTTCACATAAATTTCTTGGGGGGAAGCAGAGAACCCCATCATATCAACATAATAATGAAAATGAGACAGAGCTGGCCCTAGGAGATTCATTCTTCCCACAGGAATTATTTCACATCTATTGTTCACTTTGCCTCAAATATGTTGCCTCTTGATAATCCTGGCAAAATTGGAAGTGTTACAGTTCTTACTCATTTTTCCACTTTCTTTTTCTACAGAGACTCATAAGGCCTCTGATCTCTGAAGCATTTATTCATGGTATCAAATGGTATAATTGATAGTTCACTGCCAAAAGGGTTTTTCTTTCCATGAACTGTGGGGTAAAGCATGAAATATATACATATTGCAGTTGTTGTGAAGGAGGGAAGCAGAGAGGGGGAGGCATAAAGACAGTGGAAGAGATAGTGAAAATGATTTAAAGCAGCTATTCAAGAAGTGGTAGTTTGGTGTGACAGAGACTTCCATTGAGCAAGTTATTATTATATAGTGACTTCCAAGAACACTTCGTTTAATCCATGAAAATTAGTGTTCAGTCTTTTAATGATTTTAACACTACTGTTTTGTACTGGAACTGACATCTGTAATTCCTTGTTTAATTGATTGTTGTGCTGAGATCAGTGGCAGACTGAAATGGGTCCTTACCCATGTTTCAGTTTTGCCATTTCTCCAGGTTAGTTTCCTATCCATTCAGTCTTTCATACAAAGACTTGCTAGCTTGTCCAGTATAAACCATGGTGGACTCTACTGATAGATGATGACAAATGCCGCATTAGGGAATGAACATGTGCATGTTCAGCTGATGCTGTGACATTATTAAATACTATTTTCAGGATTCCAGGTAACAGCCTGTAGGAAATGAAAACTCCAGGGCAGGGTTCCTCAAAGTATAGATTTATTAGTCATGTCAAATTAGCACAGCTGATGAAAACCTGAATCTGAAGTCCCCCGGGTTTTCCCCACTCAGTTCAAATCCAAAGTTCTTTCCTACATTACACACAACTATCACATGCCTCAATCAGATTTCTCTCCCTATCCCAGATGCCTCCCATCCATGCCCCTCCAGATGCTGGTGAGAGTGTCCCTGGTTCACAGAAGAAAGATTGCTAATATTGGCTACATATTCCTCTTAATTATCTCTACTGCCACTTCCCTTTTCCACAGTTCCAGCTAGCCTTGCTATGGCAACTCTAAAGAGTGCTCCAAGGGTTGACAATTATGATAATATTGATGGAGTAAATCTGAAACTATAGTTAATACCTGGATTTATTTAAGAATTAGATCCCTATGTTAGCATCATCATGATAGTATGGTCTATTGCAGTAAAACTCATGGCATCACATTGTTGTCACCTGACATATCACAACTTTTTCCCCCTTCACTAAACTAAGGATGGGTGTGGCCAGTGTGTGACTTATCTTGCCTGCAGCCTTGAGTTTGACACCCGTGGTCTATTGTTTCTGTTTCATAGCTAGTTCATGCTGGGTGGTTGTTTTAAGCAAACATAAGCTTATCACCAAAGCTATCATCCAGGATGGATTATACATCACTGATGCAGTGTATGAGTAATTTACTCATATTCTGGAAGTTATTGTGAGCCAGTTTGATAGCCATTAAGGCTTCAGGCTAGAAATTGGGAGATCAAGACTTCTACTTCTGCCTGGGGTACAAAGCTGGCTGCATGATCTCAGCCACTTTCTTTCAGGCCTAGGAAATAGGCAATAGCAACCACTTTGGAAAAATCTCATCAAGCAAACTGCAGAAACTTGTCCAGGCAGTCTCTGAGAATCAGACATAACAGACAGAAGAAGAAAAAAAGATGGAAGCTATAGGTGAGTGAATGAGATTCTGTTGTTTTACCTAAATATGTTTTGTAGATTCTCTATAGAAGACAGAATGTAAGGACCTGCCCCTGCTGTTCCCTCAGCAAAGCATGACTCTTGACTCTATTAAATTGAACTGAAAAAACTTTTACTAAGAAAAAGTGGTTGCTGTGAAGTGAGGCAGAATTTGAAGGTTCTGTGCAAAGCACAAAGCAATTCCTCTGTTTCCCCAAAACTCAACCCACCTGGCCAGTCCACCGGCAACCAATGTAATGCCACAAAGATGTTTTGAATAAGTGGTACTTACAGCAGAGCTGGTATTCAGCAGGTTCTGACCAGTTCTGGAGAACTGGTAGTGGAAATTTTGAGTAGTTCGGAGAACCGGCAAATACCACCTCTGTCTGTTTGGATTGTCTAGAGATTTTACAGTATCCTTCCTGTCATGCTCACAAGCCACACCCACAGAACCAGTAGTAAAAATATTTAAATACTACCACTGACTTACAGGTATCTCAATAACATTGGAAAAGCTTCATTGAAGAAGTAGATTCTCACCAGGACAACAGAGAGAAAAAAATCAGGGTGATAAAACAGGTTTTCAGCAAAGGTTTGGTCTAAAGATAGAAACTGAATATGAATTGAAGGGAAATATTATTAGATTTACTTGCATAAGGTTAAAAGGGAAAAGAAAACAAAGGAAGTGAGTGAATGAGGGCAAATAGCATTTCAGATGCAGACGTGTTATGTTGGGGAGCCTAGAAATGGCAATCTGCATATAGCAAACAAGGATTTTTTTATCTTGGGAAGGGACCTGTTCCAAGGTCATGGGAGAGTTCTGAGTTAATTGTCTGGTAGATAAGTTTTCATAATACTCAATAGCTTTATTTGTTTCTACACCTTGAGCCAGGATTTATAAAGACCAGCTGAGGCATAAAAATCCCAAGCTCTTGTTCAAGGCTACTCATCCCATAAAGAACATCTCTTCCAAACCCTGTCAGTTAGATCCACTGTCACTGGTATAGCAATGACCTATATATTTGTATGTTTTGTCACTGTGGTCTAAGTACTGTATATTGAGAAGCAATAGCCAAGGAATAAACAATTAAACACACACACGCACACACACAAATCTCCAGGACTCAATCTATGACTCATTACTTTTAATGATTGTTACATCTAGTGTGGTTATAATTGATTACTTAATTACATTTGCCTCCTGTCAGAAACACAGAAACACACACACACATGCATGCACACATTCACATACAGAGACAGTCAGGTAGATCACTGTTTGAACCTTTACATTGTAATCTGGTTGCAGTCTCCAGAAGGCTCACCATATGTATTGCCTTGAGGATATTCCACTCCCTGATGTTTGTATTGCAGAGCACATTTGGCTGAATCCAAAGAGTACTTTTACAATGAAGCTTCACTGGAGTGCACAAACACCAAATGAGATGTCACTCTGTTTACTTACATTTACTGTGCACAAACTATCCATTATAGGCACCGCCGAGTTACAAGATGCAGACGACAGAGCAATAAAACTTCAGACTGCAATGTAAGTAGGTCAGGCACTTTTATTTTACCTCAGCAGTGATTTTTGTATGGAGAATGAAGAAATTTCACACTTTAGCTGGAGAAATCCCATGCTTTTCTTTTTTTTACAGGAACAGGAAGAAGAGAATATTACTGTATTGGCCAAAACATAGACCTGTTACATGTCACCAGAGTTGCTTTTAGTAAGGTAAAAGTAAAAGTTCCCCTTGCACATACGTGCTAGTCATTTCCGGCTCTAAGGGGTGGTGCTCATCTCTGTTACAAAGCTGATGAGCTAGCATTGTCTGAAGACATGGTCCGGTGGTCATGTGGCTGGCGAAGGCACATGGAATGCTGTTACCTTCCCACCAAATTGGTTCCTATTTTTCTACTTGTGTTTTTCCATGCTTTCAAACTGCTAGGTTGGCAGAAGCTGGGACAGTTAAAGGAAGTTCACTCCATTATGTGGCGCTAGGGATTCAAATCACTGAACTGCCGACCTTTCTGATCGACAAGCTCAGTGTCTTAGCCACTGAGCCACCAAGTGCCATTTGCTTTTAGTGTGGATATACAAATTATATAAATAAATTAAATACATAAATAAATTAAAAGCAATGTGGCAAACTAATTTTAGTTTTAAAATGGCAGCAAGTAAATCACCAACATTTTCAGATCTGCAAACAGCCTTGACATATCCATTATTCCCCTTTTCTTTTTTCCAACTGGAGGGTGAAATGATCCAACCATTGTTGTTATGCTCTTGTGAGAATGAGCGAGATAGGAAATCTGAACATTCAAAATGCTCCAGAAATGATTCATACCGCTCAGACATAAAAGACGTGGATGCATCAAAATTAATCTGAGACCACATTTGATCCTGGCAGAGTAAATGAAATTTATGTATCACACCATTCATCATTACCCTTGCCATTGCTTCCACTATCAGATTAACAGTCTTTGCTGTTTGGTCCTCCCACTTTCCTGGAATCGATTAACAAAGCAAAGGTGAAAAGAATAACTAGGGCTGCCTGCTCAGAGGCTACAGCAAAGAGCACTGTAAGGTAACATGAGGCCACTGCATCGCCTATCTCAGTGTCTCAGACTTCAGCATTCTCTAGCAGCTCTCATTTATCATTACAAGCCATGCAACTTGAGATAGAAATAGGGAGCCAAAAAGGAAAGTGTTATAAACAATTGAATCCTCATCCTTTCCTGAACAGTGTCTATTGCAGCTTTCACTAGAAGATATGAAAGAAGCATTACAAGCTTTTCTTGGAAGTGACCTTCTCTTTGGATGTGTGTGAAAATAAAAATAAATCAGACTCTGTGGAAGAAACTGTGGAAAAGAGTGATACACCTGTGGCACTGAAGACAAAGGACCGAGAAATCTGCAAAAGACTAGTGCAACTCCTCCAAAACTTACACACTTCCTATGCACATCACTTAATGCACACATGACTTAAAAACTCTGACTTTTCAGGGCTGCACTTACTTGGAAATCTTTTTAGATATGTGTGTGTGTATGTATACACTTATACATACACACACATGCACACACACATGCGTGTGCACAAACACACACACACACACATGTCTGCATCTTTCTGAAAAAGAAATTACAGCTGTATTAAGAGTTGTGTTCATCAAACAACTTCTGCACAGCCTTGTTCTGTAGCCTTGGGCTGCTCTTGCAGATAGCTTCATGACAACTATTGAAGTTTGACCTGCAAGAACTAAACTAATTTTGGATGAATGATTTCATACATCATTAGCAATTAAGCCCTTCATTATGACCACACATATGTATTTTCCATATGCTTTGGTTAGTTACTGTATATCACAGAAAGCTCAATAAGAATGGCCTTTGGTCAGATACAGGACGGCTCTTCGCACACTCTTCTAGTTCTGGAAGGCTGAGACATGTCATATGAGGTTGACTGTGGTCACTGACACAATCTCCAATGATGAAATTAACAGATAACAGATAATCAGAGTGGGAAGGGACCTTGTAGGTCATCTAGTCCAACCCTCCCCACCCAAGGGGGACCTAACACCATTTCTGACAAATGGCAGTCCAATCTCTTCTTGAAAGTCTCAAGCAATGGTGCTCCTACAACTTCTGTGGGCAAGCTGTTCCATTGCTTGATTGTTCTCACTGTCAGAAAGTTTCTCCTTATTTTCAGGTTAAATCTCTCCTTGTTCAGTTTCCATCCATTATTCCTTGTCTGGCCTAGAGGTGCTTTAAAAAATAGCCTTGACCCCTTCCTCCTGTGGCAGCCTGTCAATATTGGATGACCGCTTTCATGTCTCCCCTGGTCCTTCTCTTTACTAGACTAGCCAAGCCCAGTTTCTGTACCATTCTTCATATGTTTTAGTCTCCAATCCCCTAATCACCCTGGTTGCTCTTCTCTGTATATTTTCTAGAGTCTCAACATTTTTTTTAAATTGTGGTGACCAAAATTGATGCAGTACTGTAGGTGTGGTCTTACTAAGGCTTTATAGAAGTGGTATGAGTGCTTCCCTTGATCTTGATTGTATCTCTCTGTTAATACAACTGAGTTTTGCATTGGCTTTTTTGGCTGCTGCTGCACACTGCTGGCTCATATTTAGCAAGTTGTCCACTAAGACTCCAAGATCCCTCTCACAGTTTCTGCTATTGAGCCTGGTTTCACCCAGTCTATATGTGTACTTTGGTTTTCTTGCCTAAGTGTAGGACTTTTACTTTTCTCTACACTGAATTTCATTTTGTTAGATTATGGCCCAGTGTTCCAGTCTGTCAAGATCCACTCTCGGATCTTGAGCCTATCTTCTTGGGTATTAGCTATCTGCCAGCTAATATATCTGCCAATTTAGTAAGTTCCCCTTCTATTCCTCATCTAAGTCGTTAATGAAGATATGAAGAGTACTGGGCCTAAGACGAACTCTTGTGGCACCCCACTGCTTACTTCCCTCCATGTAGACTCAGACCCATTAAGGACTACTCATTGGTATGATTTGCCAGCCAGTTGGTGTGAATCCATCTAGTGGTGTGCTATCTATTCCACTTTTTTCTAGCTTACAAAGAAGTAGGCTGTGGTCTACTTTGTCAAATGCCTTGCTGAAGATCTAAATATATTATGTCCACAATTTTTGCTGGTCTAGTAATTTCATCACTGTGTTGAAGAATGAAATGAGATTGGTTTGGCATGATCTGTTTTTTACAAATATGTGCTGACTGCTAGTTATTACTTTACTTGTTTCTAGATGTTGGCAATCTGTTTTTTATTATCTTTTCCAGTATATTCCTGGTATTGATAGTTAGGCTGATTGGTCTATATTTTCCTGGGACTGTTTTTCTTTTTTTTCTCTTTTTGAAGATGGAACCACATCAGCTCTTTTCCAGTTCTCTGGTAGTTCGCAGGTGCCCAGGGATTTTTGAAAGAATATGGCAGCGCCATGGTTTCTGAATGATGTCTGCCAGCTCTTTAAAACTCTGGGATGTAATTCATCAGGCCCGCTTCCTTTGGTGATTTGTTTTCTTCAGATCAGACAGGTTCTTCCATATACTTTTTTTTTTTTTTGCTTATTTTAACTTTTTATTTCTGGTCTGTTTTTTTACAGTTATGTGTTTTTGGTGGGTTGAGCTATAGTTTCTTTTTGCTTAAGACCGATGCAAAGAATGAATTAAATAGTTCTGCTTTCTCTCTGTTGCCTGTTACTTCCTTGCCATCTTCTCTCTTTAGTGGACTGATTGTTTCCTTTATTTTTTTCTTGTTATTTATATGTTGGAAGAAACTTTTTTTTTAATTATCTTTGACTTTTGTTGCAAGTCTTTGTTCGTTTCTGAGCCTTTGCTATCCTGACTTCATCTTTGCAGATTCTGGCTATCTGCTGATATTCTGTCTTAGTTGATATGTCTTCTTTCCATTTTTTGCACTTGTACTTTTTTCTTTCAATTTGACTGAAGAGATCTTGTGCAGCCGATGCTGGTTTTCTTCTTGGATTCTTGTTTTTCTTTTCTCAGTGGGTATTGTGCTGGTCTCGGGCTTCTATGATCATACTTTTTAGAGTTTCCCAAGATTCTTGTGTTGTTTCCCCTTTTGGATTTTCATCCATGGAATCTTTCCCAAGTTCTCTTTGAGTTTATTGAAATCAGCTCTTTTAAAATTCCAAGACTCTGGTGTCATTATGTTCTGTTGCTCTGTGTTTGGGTTAATGTTGAATTCTCTAGTATAACATGGTCACTCTCACCCAAGTTCCTGCAGTTTCAAATCCCTCAATCACTCATCTCTGTTCATTGTAAAGATTAGTCAGCTAGGCTTTTCACCACTAGTATTTGAACTCTCTATCTTTTGGCACACATCTTAGTCACATCAAACGTTCAGTTAGGAACTATTGATTACTCACTTTGTGCAGAATTAGTTTTCCAGTTGATATCAGGATAATTGGAAGTCTCCCATTACTTTGTTGTGTGTTTCCTGCATATGTTGTTAGTTGGCTGGCAAAAAGGCCAAATTAACTGGGTCTTTTGAGTAAATAGATGTTGTGCCAACATTGTAGAACAGTTCCAAACCTTTTTTTGTATGCCTGTTCACCCAAGTTGGTTCTGCTGATACTGGTCAAGATTATAGGGGTTTTGGGAAAAATTGAAGACAGAGAACAAACAAACAAAAAAAGGGATACAATCAAGACAAGGGAAGTACGTAAAACCACTCATCTAAAGCCTTAGTTAAGACCACACCTATCTAAGTACCTGCATCCCCAATTTTGGTCACCACATTATTAAAAAAACATTCGTTGAGATTCCAGAAAAGGTACAGAGAAGAGGCAGACTAGGGATGATTAGGGGACTGGAGGCTAAAACATGACAATGAACAGTTGCAGGAACTGGGCTTGGCTAGTCTAGTAAAGAGAAGGACCAGGGGAGACATGAATAGCAGTCTTTCCAATATTTTGAGGGGCTGCCACAGGGAGGGAAGGGGTCAAGCTATTTTTAAGTGCTCAAGGCAGACAAGGAATAATGGATGGAAACTGAATAAGGAGAAATTAACCTGGAAATAAGGACGAAACTTTGTGACAGTGGAACAATCAAAGCAATGGAACAGCTTGTTCAAGAAGTTGTGGGGCAGCACGCTCATCGCTTGAGACTTTCAAGAAGAGACTGGAACGCCCATTATGTCAGAATATGGTGTAGGTCTCCCACTTGGGTGGGAGGGTTGGACTAGGATGACACAACAGGTCCCTCCCACCCTGATTATCTGTTACCTGCTCAAATCCCCATTGTCTTTACCTCAAACCTAATCCTTAATACCTCACCTCCATTCCCTCAGAGTCATGTTAAGGGGACTCGCATAATGGCACAATCTGCCTACCATCCCTGTCCTATTGTCCCCAATTATTAGTTCCTATTTCTTATATTTAAACTTATGTTTATTTTTATTTCTATTGTATTGTAAGGTTTTGATAAAATAAATAAATAAATAAAATCCAGCTTCTCCCATAGACTTTGCTTGTACTTGGCTCTGGGGTGTTGCAACAATTGTAAATACATGCCAGTGGCCAAACACTTGAATTTTGGTCACATGACTGTGGGGGATGCTACAATGGTTGTAAATGTATGGACTGGTCATCCCAAAGGTGCTTTTCCAAGAGGTAACTGGTTTTCACTTCTCATCCAGAAGCTTCTTCAGCTCTTCAGAAAGTAGGTTGCTTCTTGAAAAAGCACCTTTGGGACAACTCTTATCTGGATGACTGAGAATCTCCATAGACAGTAAGGACTGTTCATAACTCACTTTATTCAGTGCCACTGTAATTTTGAACCATTGCTAAACAAATGGCTATATGTCAAGGACTACTTGTAATGAATCACGCTGTCCACGGATGCATGCTTGCCTAGAAGAATGGAGAACTGGGTTCCCCCATGGTTGTGGTGGGAAAAATGGGAACAGAGAGTGCTACATATGCATCCTTTGGCACCTGAGTCAAAGGCAAGATAGAAATATAACAAACTTATATCTGGAAGAAGACAGTGAAGAAACCTCCTGCTTAACCTTATCCAATTTTATAACTTATCAGAGAAGCCACCATGTATAATAAGCAAAATTTCCTGCCAGAATGAAAGTACTGATTGAGTACTGATTGGAGAAGATAAAAGTCTTTTGCTATGAAAATTAATGTGAAGAAGCTAAACAAGAGTTATACAGAATGAGAAAAAGAAAATATCACTCCTACAATTTAACTCAGGGGCTATTCTTTCAGACAGAAATGCACAGCCACATTCATAGATTAGATAGGACTCAGAATACACAAAACATTGTTTAAATCAGTATTTGGTTCATGCTGGCTGGGCAGTTCTGGGAGTTGAAGCCTCCCAGAAAAGTAACCAAGTTTTGAAAATGCTGCTTTAGATCAATCTATAAAATAAATCAACAGAAAGAGATCCTAACTTTCATCTAGCTCCACATTCCCCTTTAAGCCTAAGGCTATAAGCCTAAGGCTATTTTCTTTCAATTTGTTAAGACTTCTCAGCATTAGAATCTTTTTTGATTGGGATGGTGTCGGGCGAGGGATTAATAGAGAGGGAGGATGTTAGCATAGGTGGAAGGGGAGGGACTGGTTAATAAAAGGAGCTGAGAGGAGTTGCTCTCAGTGCTGGCTTAACTCAGGATTGCCATTGTTGCCTGGTTGGAGGAAACAAATTATAATAAACAAGTCTTTCCACATTAAATGTGAGTAAAGTCATTAATTAACAGAGTTCCTACTGTTTCCAATGAGGGCTAACAGATGGTGTCAGTCAGCAAGAAAAGACTCCCTTCTGCCTTCCATAATTGAAGACAAAAGAAGAAAGTCAAGTGGAATGGCCACTTTCCCTTTTAAAAGCTCACCAGAGAACAAAGGAAGCCTTGCTGTTCCTGATCAATTGTTTAAAGTTTGTTTTTCTTGGGCTTGGATGGTTTCTAGCCTATTTCTAGATGGGCAAGCCCATCCCAATTCCTTTAACCTTTTTGAGTTTGAAAGTTGGATTTCTCCTTTTTCATCAGATATGATGCAATTGATAAGATTTGATAAGGTCTTCAAGAATGAAGCAGTGAGAAGTTTAGAGAACAAATGGTAATGTATGGGTTAGTGTATGGACATGATGGAAGCAAAGATGATTTGCAAGAAGAAGAAGGTATGGAGAGAAAATGAGGTTGTTGCAAACTAGATTTTACTTTTACTTTCCTTTTCTTTGATTGTATCTTTAATTTCTTTTGCCTACTATTTGTACTCTTGTACTGTGCTCTGGATGTTACTGACCTCAGAGGGGAATGGTGTGATGTGTGTAAATAGTTTATAGGATGTCAAAAACCTAAACAATTCATTAATACCTCCCCATAGAAAAACAATTCTTGCATTTCTCCACAAGCTACCGATATTATGAAATTAATAAACACACACTAGCCTTCCCCAAAGTAATTTATTGAGCAGAAATGGCCTTCTACAATGTAAGTTTTTCTGTCCATCTGTCCCACTACCATCTGATAGGAAATGACCAGAGCTCTCAAGAAATTTCTTTCATGTTTGTCCTTTTACATCCTTCTCAGCTGGTGGTGTAAATAATTGAGATTTTTTCATGGAGGTATTCTGCTGTTGAGTCAAATCCTTTCCAATACGCACAGAGTTATTTTCCTTGAAATTGAGAAACATATGTTGAGCAACATATTGAGGAATTATCTTACTCCAATTATTTCTATCTATCTCATTAAGTCAAGTAGGAGGGGCATGTTCCAGGTCTTGTCAATCAGAAATTGTTATCTAGTAGGACTTTGGAAATGTGTCCTATCATTTGAGGTTCAGCTGGCCCCAACTCTTCTCACCTTAGAAAACCTCTAAGAGGCCAAGAAAAGTAACTGAGCCCATGCTACCAGTACATAGTATTTTGAGAAGCCACTTTGAGTTTTGGTTGGTAAAATTCTTGTCATCCACCTGAAGTCACATTTATGAAATTGAAAGTCACATAAATTGATGCAAACAAACAAATAAATAAAATAATTCCCTTTGAAGACTGAGAAGATCGTTGCCCAACTGAAGATATTCTCTGCTTAAGACTGGGTCAGCCCAAATCCAGTCAGAAGACAGAAGCACACAGAACTGAAGTTTTGACCTTGATCTTGTTAGCCATAGTTGGAAAGCAGATTAAGCAGGTGCAAAGATCACCTGTCAAAGTAATCATCACTTAGTGAGATACTGTTGTTCTGTTGAAATTATGTGGATGTCATTGGATACTATTTTTAAATTGGCACCCGTGCATATATACATTTTGTCGGTATTGTAATATGTTTCATGCTTTTTCATTCCACATTAACCAATTAGCACTGGGGCTGGGGAGTTGTTTAATTGCTTCAATCTCAACAAGCATTGAAACATGTAAAATCTTAGGTATAGATGGAAATGGATGGTTTTCCAATTACTTTTTGTCTGTAATTCTGTACACAGCCAGACTTTAGTTCCATTTAAACCAGTGTTTTTCAGTGCTGGCAGTTTTAAGATGTGTGAATTCGACTCTCGGGAATTTTTGAAATTGAAGACCATACCACTCAAAATTGCCAGCATTGAAAAATACTGATCTAAACTGTCTGGGGTTGCAGTGCTCATTGCTAGTCACTCAAAGGATGTGCAACAGAACTATTGCAACAAGCCAGACAGCATTAGAAAGAAAAGAATTCCCCTTCCTCTCAAAAATATGGAAGAAGGAAACTGTTGAAATCCAATAAAATATAAATACCAGTCCTTAAAGAATTGAAAAAAACTTGCGTGTTAAATTCCTATAAAGGTATGAGAATGCATAAACCTCTGAGCAAAACATTCTAAGTACAAGATGGAGATAAGTCCACAAGAATACAGCATCCAGGTGCTGTTTTAATAATTGGGTCGTTGCTTGCATCTCCATAAGTACCAGTTTCCCCTAGTGGCAAGTTGGAGCATGCTTGGATATTACTACCATCTCCCCTACACATCATAATTTAATTTAGAAAAACAGCCCAACTGTTTCAGACATAAAACCAGGGCTGTGAGAAAATGCAGACTTGGTCTCCTTCAGAGATTTCATTTTCAAGCAGCCATTTCTCATAAAAAATACATGAAGGGCAGTTTTAATGTACTAATAATTCATTCCACAAGGTCCAAACTGTTCATTCCCTGGCCTAACCATGCTGTTTGTGCAGTACTGAATCCATTAATACACATTTGTTTTCATATGGTGCACACTTATTGAAATCCAAGTGATTGTAATTTGTAGAAAACCTTGGTCAGAGCAGAGATAGTGCCTACAAAAAACTATACTTCTGCTGCTTTTTTGTTTAATGTGCTATGGAAGGCACCTTTTAATCTGGGCCTCAAATAGCAAAAATATTTTAGAGCAAAGGTAATATATTAAGGGAGGGAGAAAGAATAATAATAGGGCATGAGAAATAAATCATTATGGATAGGAGATCCCTATTAGAGTCAGGTAATACTCAAAGTCAAGTGATTTGTTATTGTTTCCTTTTCCTACAAAATCTGTACAGGGTGGCCAACATTATTTATTTGTAAGAGTCCTTGTGCTTTTTACAATTTTATGATAAATATAACAGTCACTCATTCTTTCTAGGTTGCAGATGCAAACTTATCAGAAAAGCTTTGCCTAATGAACTTAGACAACTGTTGAACAAGATTTTGGCTATCTTATCATATGTTAAGAACAAGATCAAAAGTTGGGGCTTCCGGTTTGAGCTTTTTCAGCAACAGACTGAAACCTCATCTCTGCGAGGCTTCGATCCGTGCTCGCCGCTGGAGCGCCCCAAGCCGGCTGGTCTCGGGGCTAAGCCACCCCATAGAGGTGGTGAAGAGGAGGGAGACTGCCTGCAGGGTTGAGGAGAGCCACATCTCTCCTCCCCAGCTGGCCATTACTCTCTTTCCCAAAGGCAGTTGCACAGCCGTGTCAGAAATGGGCCACCATCAAAGAAGAACCTCGACTGAAAAAAAGGTTGTGCAGGAGGAAAGATAAGAAGAGGAAAGTTTTGGTTGACGGGGCCAACCGGAAAAGCAATAAATTAACGGGTTACCTGAGAATTGAAACTGTAAAAAAAATAATATGTTCCCTAAGATTTTAAAGCTGCGAAGGAGAGAGCAAAAGTGAAAATAATTTGGTTTTCTCCTTTCATATATGACAGTAAGAGGACTTAAGCAAAAATAGAAAAAAAATCCACTTTGACATGCAATAGCATTTAATTCTGAAAATAAATAAGTCAAAGATAATAAAGATTTCTGGGATAATCAAAAGCTTTTGAAAACAGAAAGGAGAAAGGAAAAAGAACTAAAAAGGGCAGATCTGGAAGGGATGTTGAGGACCTGCCTGATTAAAAAAAGAACTTTACAGCAAAAATTCAACAAGACTTCCAAAAAGATAATGTCTAACTGAAAAATATCATGCAACAAAAAACCCCAGGAAAACAGTGTAAAGTCGAAAAAGAAATTAAGAAGATATAACTCTGCAGACTATCTGGATTACTTGCATGATTTCTGGTTTTCTTTGGTTATTGTTTTGATATGACTAAAATCAATCGGGTGGTTGTTTAAAATTGGTTAAAATGGCTCCACTTTTAGAAGAAATGAAAATGAACTAAAAGTACAAAGAAAGATTTGACACAGAAGGAGAGGTTCTTTTACTCTCGTATTTCAATTTTTCGAAATGAGATTTGGAAATTATGAGAACCAACAAGAAATGCCTGCAGAAGAAGAAGATTGCGACAAGAAAGAAGCCCATCTTTAATGAACAATAATCTTAGATGGGGGGGGGGGGAAACGAAAGGGTGGAAAGAGAACGGAAAGTTTAAGATTGGGAAAACAACTCCTCCCAAAAATAGAGTGAAAAAATAAGTATAAATCAGAAAGCAACAGAAGAGGGAAATGCAGAAGAAGGACATTAGAACTAGAGAAGGGGGTAAAAAGAGGAGGAGAAGATGAGAGGGAAGAAAAAAAGGAAAAAAGAGTATAAAGACTCAGAGCAAAAATCGATAAAAACAGGCTTATTTAGAATAATGGGTGAAAATTAATGGAAAAAGGATTCTGCAAAGAACATAAGAAAGTATGGTTAGTATAGAAATAACAGAAATAATTTTAGAAAAAGAAACACAATGTCATGATTAAAATGTTGATAAAATAGCCATTCATAATTCGTATGAATGTTGTGAACTGTTCAATAATATCTAAATTGTAACAAAATATATTTAATTATTTATAAAAAACATATGTGAAAGAGAAATAAGGGAAAATTAATTATTAATTGAAAAGAAAGTGTTAAAAGATGTTTAAGAATTTTAATGTGATTATTAAAGATAGAACTGAAACTGGGATGAGGGTTTTAATACATATATTTTACAATCTTTCCTCATCTCCTAGATAATTATGAATACTCTTTTTTTGAAAAGAGTATAATTCCACTCTATGCTCCAGCCTTCGTGGTGATGTAAAGAGACCTCGGAACGACAGCTGTGTTCTTCTGACTCAGAGTGGTTCGTTGGGATCACGAAGAATTACCATCTGGAATCGAAATCGCTGTTATGAGAGGAGTCAATATAGGGACTACACGATTATGAAGTTGAAGGTGTATGAGGCATAAACCTTAAGGTATATACTGTAAGTTTAAATAAGGAGTTAATGGGATGTAATTAAAAAAGATATAAAGGTGTCATACTCCAATTAGTAAGTACAGGAAAATTTGTTTAAGAGAAAAGATAATATGAAATTGAAACAGAACAGACAAAAGTAAAATATAAAATGATCTGAATTGATGATGAATTAATTCAAAATAAAATTGAGAAAATTAAAAGAGGGGAAATCATTATTATATGAAATGATTAAAATAGTATAAGATATGGAATAGAATAAAAAAAGAGCATGAAATTGAGGTTTTGTGTCTGTATAAAGAATATTCAACCAGGACCATTGCTATTGTTCACATGCTATTTTCAAAAAAGATGTTTTACTTGTATTTTGTGTGTGAAAACCCAAATAAAACTTTATTTTAAAAAAAGAACAAGATCAAAAGTTAATAAAAGCAGTTTCAAAACAGCATTGAAATAGAAACCACTCACTGAAGAGTTAAGAATCCTGACAGAAAAAAACAAATGCAGTTAGGCTTAGTTAGATTATTTGAAAAGGCAAAGCATTTCCTGGAATGATGCATAGAACTTTAAGAAGCTAACATAATTAAAATTATCAGCTTGAGGCAGTCTCCAGAGATGTAGTAATCAAAGATGAAAATAAGCATCCAGAGATATTCCTATAAGCTTCAATACCATTTGAATAAGGATTGCTCTAATAGATATTGCATCAGGATTACTATTGGAAGTTTGCACACATTTTAAAAAGTCGAAATTCAGATGATGGGGTGGACACACTCCAGGTCTTCACCTGTTGAGACTTCAAAGGCATGCTTTCTTAATGGCCATCATATCCCTTTGAAGCAACCTCTTACCTGAAATCAGAGAGACTCTACTCTTTTAGCCTTTTGGAGAGCTGTGAAGACCTGGAATTTGCCCAAACATTGGGCTAGGATGGAGGTTTGGTGTTTGGGATAAAGGGTAATTTTGTTTTTAACCATGTTAAGTGACCATGGAAGGAATCAAAGAACTTAAAACAAATAATTTTTATTGAAACATGTTAGTAATTTGCAACATACAACTTTTCTAATTATGCCACTATTGAAGAACAAGTCCTATTTAGAAACAATGTTCAAACCATCTTGACTTTCTTTTTCTCCTCCTGGCCTTGTAACAGACTTTCTGCCCCCTAACCATGGGAGAAAGCATGGGTTGACTGATTCCATGGGTTCTTTCTTTTTACAACAGTCAGATTTGCTCTCACTCATGGGGATTTCCCTCATTTGCAATAATTTAGAAAAGAAAAAAAACTATCCATGAAGAAATAACTGAGCTTGGCTAATAGAGCTGTTTCAGGGTTAATCCCGAGGTGTTTATCTTCTTTTTTGAACTAGTTAGCATTATCCTTCCTGCAGACCATTTAAAATATATTCTTGAAGTTGCCAGATCATTTTAAAGTTTACCTTGACTGCTTGATCAATACATTAAGCTGAGATAATAATTTAACATAAGCCCAAGATGTATTGTTGATGATGTGTGCACATACTTTAGTGACAAGTACCAGTTCCAGAGGTGAGTTAGATGGATTACAAATGCAGAATGAAATGTTAATTAAAATTCAATGCAGGAGGATGAGAGCTAGGCTAAACATTGTAATGCCAAAGTGATTTTACTTGGGGGAGGGAAGGGAGAAGAACAAACCAAGCAAATTATATTTGTTTTTTTTTTAAATAGTAAATTACTTCATATAAACCAGTTTAGTGGTTTCTTTGTTTTGCAAGTGTGACTATGTGTGTACTTCTCTAATGTATTTCAAGGCTTGCCAGAGTTGGGTTAATTGATCTACTCAGACCTTGTTCATTAGCCTCTTGCTTTAAAAAAAGCACTTGTGCTACTCATAAATGCCAGGGCAAATTGAGATAAAAAATATAATTAAACTGAGTTCTTATTCAGCTATTTTTTATTTTAGTTCCCACTGGCTAATGATTAAGTGTACACAACTGGCTACGGGGAAAATATGATCTGCAATAAAAGGCTACCCAGCAGTGTAAAGGTAGAAATGCAGCTGTGGATTCTCTAGAATATAGGTTACATTTTCAAACAACCAATGGTAAAGCCCATGTCACACCGAACCAACGGATGCAAAGAGGATGTAAAACGGACAAAAAACTTTGCC
>BHFT01049705.1:22500-45901 GCA_004320025.1 Laticauda laticaudata | reverse complement strand
GCTCTCTAGCCTGGGTAGGTAGATTGAACCAGTCCTTAGAGATTTCTGGTGTAATGTGAGAGTAAGGATTACTGAATTGTGATCATTTTCCAATCGTGAGTCTACCTCCATCTTTTGCAAGAACTTCTGGAGGTCATATGATATTATCCAATAATCAACTATGGATTTTCTTCCTGCTCCCCGATAAGTATATTCCGCTGGGTAGTCACCTTTTGTGGAACCATTAAGGATACAAAGGTACTGCTTTTGCGTTTTTAGATTGTCTGGAATGCAAGGGTTCTTCTGGTACATTCTCATCATAATAGATCTTAAATTGATTAAATAATGCTTGATCATTTGGATCCATCCTAGCATTTAAGTCCCCTCCAATAATTATTGCTGCTGTGGGGTATTTGTCTGAATAGCCAAGGATAAAATCTTCTATGCCATTCCAAATCTTGTTGATCAAATCCTTCTTATTGAGTGGAGGAATGTGGATATTAAAAACCAAAATCTCCACCTGTTTATATAAACGTAAGGTCACAACCCAAGGCTGAAAAGGTGGCAGTGATACACATTTAAATTGCAGGGTTGTATTAACTAGTGTCACAGTACTCCCTTTAGCTCTCCCATCCACCTTACTTGGAACAGATGGGATAGATTTGGTCCAATAACCATTTAACTGTATCTCTGCGGGGGTCCAGGTTTCCTATAAGAAGAGGATGACAAATAGTGATATGTAGTCAAAAAAGAGTTGGTCTTTTGATGGGACAGTCCAGCCTACTATATTCCAGGTTATAATGGAGAGAGGATCATCTTTTGCTGCTGATCAGGAAATTTGATATATACAAAGGGAAGTTGTAGGGTTGTTGCAATGGATTAAGGTATCATCGTACATGAAATTGGCTTTCTCTAAAAGGAGGGGAGACCCATCTGAATCCTGTGTGTAGACTCTTGAGAAAATTGTTCAGAATAAAGTAATTTAGCACTAGCTAACAGAGCTTGCCATTCCTGTGCTTTTTTTCTAGGTATAGGGCAAGGGGTTATTAGGTCATGCTTCATTCGACTTTGAGATGATGGTACTGTCATGGGACCTCTCCCAATGGTCCCTGTGTATCTTGGCTTCTGCTTTCCATCTCATATTCATGCAATCCTTTGCCCTCCGGGGGAGAAGTAAGAGGTTCAATTATTGGGGAGACCAGATCTATAAGCGGCCGAGCAGTGTCCATTGTGACCAACAAGGACTTCTGTAAATTTTCTAGCTTGAATAATGTGTTATCTTGTTCTTTTCTTGGGAGAGCACCAAAAGCACTAATGAGGCCCATTTCTGTGCTGTTAAGTACATCTTCACCGACCAAGGCTGGCTGACTCCCACTTTCTTTCTCTCTTTTTTCCAAGGTTGAGAATGCAGAAGAAACAGCAGCCATGGGAGCTCGCATGTTAACAATTAAAGGTTTAACCTTTTCCTCACAGAAAACTCTGATGGGAAAGATTTGGAAGGAGGCTAAATGTGCCTTCATCTTAAACAGCATCAGTGATATGGTGGTCTGCTTGAAAGACAGGAGTATCTGCTTCCAATCTGGGACCTCAGGAAGCCACTCCACAGCACGAAGATCAATCTGCCCCGGTGGCAGTGAAGAAGCAGATTTAGGGAATTTAGTATAGCACTTTTAGTATTCCAGTGTCTGTAATTTAATCTGTTCATATGGATTCTCAAAGCAATCTGTTGTGTTTGCAATGAGCAATGTGATTCTAGGAGAGATGCTTTCCTGGCTTCCAATGAAACTTCTCTATTGATACCTCCTCTTCTTGTTGCCTTGTCTGGAGAAGGGCTGTTTTTCTGAAAAGGCTGCCACTTTTTAGCAGGTTTTTTTAACTGTTTCCCTGGGTCTTTGCTCTTTTTCTTCTTCCATATCCTGAGTATGGGATTTACCCAGGTCAGCTGTAAGCACGTTGGTGATGGGGTCTGTAGCCCAATGCTGTGCTTGCAGAAGGACAGCGATATCTTTTATTAGTGTCTCTACATCGTGTTGGATGGTTATTAATTGTTCAAATATTGAGACAACCATTTGCGCTGTGAGAAGGCATTGTTTTGCCATAAACTCTGTTGTATTCTCCCACGGTAAGCTCTCCTCACTTTGAATTAGTTTATTGTTAACCTTTTTAGTCTTTATCACAGTCTCCATATCAACTGTAACTGGCTTAGTTGTTTGTGAAAAAATCTGGCAGTCATTTTGCTCCTCCCCCACTATATTGGAAAAGTCTTAATATCTGCTGTTTTGTCAGATCTCTTTGCAGGTCCCATTCTAACTTCTCAAGATTGTTGGAAATGGAGGGGGGGGGTTAGTTTTACTTACAGATCTCTTGCCAGCAAAGTGCTCCACAATTCTTGATTGTTTTGCAGTCTTCACTGGTGGGAGACATCCTGGGCTAGTGCTATGATGCTTCTTTCTTTTCCCCATGCCTTGTTAGTCCTCAGCAAAACAAAAAGTTTTGTCTGTGTTGTGGTGTACGCTGTTATCTTCTCCGAAAAATATTATTTAAATAAAAAAGGATCCATTGGGAGGACTAAAAATTGATAAAATAAAACCAAGAGGAGCTGCTGCAGCAGGCTCCAGCGGTCGGCTTCCCCTGGTTCCTCCCCCCAATTCAAATTGGTGTTGACTCTTAATAGACCTTCTACAGAATGGTTTTGACAGGATCCATTTTTGAGATGTATTCAGCTCCGTTCGGCTATAGACTGAATAGAAAAAACTGAAGACACACCCCCTTTGGGCCACCATCTCCAGTTCTTCTATTCAGTCTCGACTGATATAGATGGCTGCTTGACTGCTCCTCTATTTTTTATAGATAGAGTACCGCTGGCAACTTAAGACTTGATTGATTTTTTATTTTGGAATATCCACACAACAGTCCTTAAGGGACTACAAACACTACAGGTTTTTTAATTGCCTGTGCGCTTCCGTCAACTGCAAGAACTGCTACGGGCTCAGCAAATTGCCTGCCTGTTCTACAATGGAGTCTTCCACAGAGACTGATCGCATTTTCTTCCAACTTGCTCCCCAAAACCTAGAAAAAGGAATTGGGAGAGTTGAAGACTCATCTGCCTGCTGGGTAGCCTGCCCACATTAAGGGAGCGCAACCCAGTCAGAGCACGGAGATCAAGTATGGAGCAGAAACAGCGCCTAACAGCTGACTGGCGAAGACTCATTCGGCACTCTCAAGACAGCAGAAGGTATCGAGGGGCTCTTGAATTGAAAAGCCTGACAGGCAGCTGGCCCAAATAAGGGAGTGCTGCCTAAGCAGAGCTGTGGATCAACTGGCACATTGTTCCAGGAAGCGTAATTCCAGCAGTGTTGTGGTTAGATTTGGCGTGAGCACCATTTTAAGACAGCCATTTTCCCAGCCAAGCCTGGTGTGCTTTTAAACTGATCCTTTGCCATGCGCCTGGTGAACTTTTTCTTTCTGTTGATCAGTAAAGCAGTTTTGGTTATCACTTTCTGCTCCTTTTTTTCTTTTTTCCTGCTGTGCCAAGTCTCACAAATGGCCCTGTTTTTTCTGTGGATCTAACAAATGTGGGCCTTAACCATTGATGAACGTAAGAATCGCTCCCTCATTTAAATATTTAGGGAACTAATCCATCTTAGCTGGCATTTTTATTGCCTATAGAATAGACCCAGGATTTTTCAATCTCCTTCGAGAACTTAATTACCATTACCTGTTATCCCATTGGAGTTAATTTTATTTAATATAAATAGAGTATTTCTACCACATCCAGTAAGATTATGGATGAGCACGCTGTCTCCACGCCTTGGTAAGGCAGGTAGAAAAGAATTCTAGAGAACAAGAGAAGCTAACTCAACTCAGTCCTCCCAGGGAGGATCAGACACAATCCCAAGAAGGTTTGGACATAAGAAATTCTGAGCCAAACAGTTACAAACACTCAGGCTGCAGAACTTCCAAGTTGCTCTCATTGGAGTGGCTTAGTCCCAATGGCACCTTCCTTTCCAAAGCCAGTGCAAATGCAGCAAGCTGGGACAGGAGGGCAGTTAATGCCATTGGAGGTACAACAATGGTTCACCCAATTAATTAGCTCGGGAATGATGGGGGGAACTCAGCTGAGGCAGCCTGTTCAGGTAGATTCTAGAATAGACTTCTCCCACCATTGCAAACATCACCATCCACCAAAACAATCTGTACTGCTCCAACCTTACTCTCCTGTCTCCTTGGAGGAGGAACAATTGGATTATTCTATTGAGGAAGGAGAAATTGAGACATTATCTGAGGAGGAGACGGAACCAGAAAAATCTGGGTTCATAGGACTCTTTAGGCCTCATTTATTTAAACTATTGCTAGCCAAAGCTAAGAGCGCAACTGGGTTGGAGTTTAATACAGAGGCACCAATTATTTCACACAAGACAGGTGGTAATTAAGCCCTTTTCAAAGACCCAAAAGAGGAAACTGAAGTTATTCCTTCCTATAAAATCTTTTTAACTATGGTCCAAAGACAATTAGATCTACCTGGTTTGTGCCCTGGTGCAATTGCGTTTGATAAATGTTTTTACAATGTAGACACATCATTAGCAGCAATATTACAGCTTCCTGAGGTAGATGATGCTGTGTTAGCTCTGACATCTTCAGCCACACTTAATGATGAAGATGTCGTCCTTAAAGGCAAGGACAAAAAGGCAGACTTAATGTGGTGGAAGACGCACCAGGCAGCAGCTTGGGTGGTCCAAACCGCCACAGCGGCATCTTTTTTCACCAGAGCATTGCTGATTTGGCTACGGCAAATGCAACAACAATATCAAGTACCAACTAGCAATATCAGAGCTCACCTAGATTTCAACAACGTGATTGCTGCATCAGAATACACAGCCGATGCAACACTGAACTCTGTGAAGTTCGCATCCCGCACCCTGTCTTTGGCAGTGGTTGCCCACCGGTTATTGTGGCCCAGGTATTGCCAGGCAGACACCAAAAAAAAAGGAAGTTTGCTTCAGCTCCATATAAAGGTGGCAAATTATTTGGTGACCCATTAGATCCCGTGCTCATTGAATCAAAGGACAAATGTAAGATCTTGCCGTCAGTCTTGATGAAGGGAGAAACCAGGTTCTTGCCCTATTATAGACATTCCTTTTGTCTATACCTTTCTACAGGGCAACTAATCAAAGGAATCAAGGAAACTTCGGCCAGCAGCAGGACTCCCAATTTGCGCAAGGAGGCCATTACAAGGCAAGATTGCAGCCTCAGGCCGAACGGCCATTTCGAGGGTCTTCCAGCAGGCCCTTTCGCAAATCCGTGGCTCCTGTTGGTGGCAGACTTCAGTTTTTCACAGACCAATGGGAGCAAACAACTTCGGATGTGTGGGTTAGACTGACAACAAAGCTGGGTCTAGCCCTTGAATTCCGATCCTGTCCCTGAGATTTTTCATCTGATATCTGGTGTCAACAAACACCTCCAAACGAAGGCTGATGAAATTCAGCATCTCCTAATAATCCAAGCTGTGGAAGTAGTCCCGGAGGAAGAACAGGGCCACGGATTCTATTCGATGTTATTTATGGTTCCCAAAGCATCAGGGGACTGGAGGGCCATCTTGAACCTCAAAAGACTGAACTCTTTTATTATTTATCATAGGTTCAAGATGCACACGCTTCAATCTGTTTTGAAGAGCATGAGACATGAAGACTAGGTAACTTCAATTGACCTTACAGAGGCGTACTTACATATCCCTATCCTCCCTGACCACCACCAGTATTTAAGATTTTGTTACGTGGGCAGACACCTCCGATATAGAACCCTCCCACTTGGTTTAGCGTCGGCTCCCACCAGGACATTTACCAAGGTTCTGGCTGCTTTAACAGCTCACCTTAGAACAGTGCCAATTAGGATATTGGCCAACTTGGATGATATCTTAATTCAGTCGGTTTCTCAGGATCTAGCTACAAGGGACTTGAGGACCACCCTGCAGACTTTAGAATCTCATGGATTCTTGGTTAATCAAGAAAAGAGCCATTCTGACCCTTCTACCGGGCTATTGCATTTAGGTGCGACAATAGACACTAAAGCCGAGTTAGTGTTTCTCTCCCAACAAAGAAGGGAGGACATTCAAGTGTTAGCTGCTCATTTCCATTCCATCGGGATGGCTTGCCCTGCCCAAATGTCTCAACTATTAGGCAAAATGATATCATGCCTTGACATTGGACCATGGGCACGGCTGCATTCTCATGAATTGCAGTGGTTCTTACTACCATTTCAGAGAACAAAGAAGGGGACATTGCCAAACAAAGTGTTAATGTCCTTGCTTTGGTGGACTCCTTCGGCCTTAGACAAGGGATGCTCTTTTAAAGACAAAGATGGTGTAACCATAACTACCAATGCCAGACTTTCAGGGTGGCGTTCCATTGTCGGGACAAGGTGGACAGGACCCACGGTGCTGTCCACCTTGGTCCAAGGTGTCCAAGGTGCAGGACACTTGGACCGATAATGACCTCAAACACAATATCAACTGGCTAGAATTAAGAGCGGCCCACCTCGCTCTTAGGGAATTTGAGTCACTAATTGTGGGACAGAATGTGCTCCTCCTGATAGACAATGTGGCCACTAAGGTGCATGTCAATCGTTGGGGGGACACAATCCAAGACATTACAGAAAGAGGCTTCTCATCTCTGCAGCTGGGCAGAACAGAACTTGCTTTCAATCAAAGCTGAACATATTTCAGGGGTGCTGAATGTCAGACCAGATTGCTTGAGCAGATCCACAATAGATCACACCTTCTCATCCTCTTCTCTTCCAAGAGATTTCTAAAAGATTTGGACACCCAGTAATAGATCTCTTGGCATCTGAGATGAATCATCAACTGCCTCGTTTCTTTTCCAGGTTCCCATCCCGGGGGCCCTTCGCTCTCAGTGGCCAGGGGTTCTCCTTTAAGCCTTCCCTCCATTGCCACTCATCTCGGCAGTCATCAGGAAGACCCTGCAGCAGAAGGCAGAGATTCTCCTTGTTGCACTGTTCTGGCTCAGGAGGCCGTGGTTCACGGACTTGGTCAGTCTGTCAGTGTCACACCCATGGAGGATTCCCCCCAACAGGATCTCTCTCAGCCAGGGGCCAATTTAATATCCAGAGTCTCAATGGCTCCAATTGGCTGCCTGGCACTTGAGAGGTGATTGCTGAAGGGGGCTGACTTTTCCTCTCAAGTTATTAACACCATACAGGTGGACAGAAGACAATCCACTATCCAACTTTACTAAGCCACTTGGAGCAGGGATAGAGACTTTGACCCCGCTGAGGCTTCAATCTCCCAGAAGTTTTTGTAGCAGGGACTGGACAAGGTCCTTGTTCCAGCAACACTTCATAGACAGGTGGCAGCACTTTCATCAGTACTATCATGTACAAATCTAGACTACAGAACTCTTTAATTCGGCATTTTTTCAAAGGAGCATCAAATTTACGATCAGCGGTCATACATAGATTTCCCACCTGGGATCTCACCAAAGTTCTACAAGCCCTTACAATTTCACCCTTTTAGCTCTTGAGAACTGTCAACCTGCAGTACTATCCTATAAAGTAATTTTCTTGGTGGCCATCACTTCAATCAAAAGGATATCAGAGCTGGCAGCTCTGTCAGTAAGACCTGATCTCTGTATATTCCATCCCAATTGAGTTGTCTTGTAGTTGGATCCTACTTTTATACCTAAAGTCAATTCTCATTTTCAAAGGACACAAGAACTTATTTTGCCAAATTTTTGTCCAAATCCATCTCACCCTAGAGAAGGACTTTCGCACATGCTAGACGTAAGGAGAGCCCTTCATATATACACTAAAAGAACAGCTTCTTTTTGAAAGACAGAGGCTATGTTTATATCTTTTCATCAGAACTCTTTAGATCAGAAGGTGTCTTCTTCTTCCATAGGCAGATGGATTAGAGCAACCATTGTTAATACTTACACAGCACAGGGGTTACCTGCTCCATCACATCTCATAGCTCACTCTTTACGTAGTGCGGCCACTATAGTGGCTTGGGCTACTCAGGCTACAGTGGAGGAGATATGTAGGGTGGTGACTTGGTCCACTCCTTCATCGTTCATTAGATTTTATAGACTTGACTCATTTGTCTCTGCAGAGACAGCTTTTGGATGGAGAGTCTTGCAAAAGAGTGAAAGGGGAGTGCTGTTTTCAGGAGACAATTAGTTCATTTAATTAGATTTGTTCCTGACTCTTTGCCAAATATTTTCTGCTATAGCATTGCACTTGGAAGCTATCAGCCTGGAAACTCTCCAAACCTGATATTGTAAATCACTCTTGAAAGACTGTTTGCCGGGACTTTGCTGGATGTGAATGAGAGGAATTCACATTAACCTCAATTCAAGGGGTTTTGTTGGGAAGAGGAGTCTGATTTTGTGAAGCCTAGGTCAGAGCACCCAGTTACATCTTTCTGTCCCACCAGATCTAGTAGAGAGAGTATGCTGCAATGGGCCTTCTTGGTTATGGCACCCATATTGCAGAATATCCTCCCCAGAGTTTAGGCTGGCACCATTGCTCATGTTTTCCCAAACTCCTTTAAGATTTGGTTTTGCCATCAGGCCTGGGGATCCCACAGAACTAGTGAATATTATGATAGTTTCATTATTGTAAACATCCATTTGCCTATTATACTGTATTTTTAGCTGCTTTTTATAGTTTTTATTTTTTATAACAACAACAACAATAATAGTAGTAGTTATCATCATCATCATCTGCCACCTTCATCTGTCCCACCTTCTTTACATGGAAAATCTGAAGCTGTATGGAGAAACACCATCTGAAATAAAATTGGTGCTCAACACTGTCCACATATATTTAGCCAAGATATTGCAGTGAAGTTTGGATTGGGCAAATGTGCCACACTTACTATCAAACAAGGAAAAATACTGAAAACTAAAGGAATCAAGATGCCCCAGTGTCTGGATAAAGATATTATTACAAATACCTGGGTATATTCTTCAAGCTGACAATATCAAGCACACTAAAGTGAAGAGAGTGAAGGAGATCTCAATGGAGTCCAAACTCAATGGAAGAAATGACATCAAGGCAATCAACACCTGGGCAATTCCAATCATTAGATACACAGCAGGAATAGTGAACTGGACTCAAGCAGATCTAAATGCAATGGATAGGAAGACCAGAACAATAATGTTAGCATGCCAGGAAGGCTAACTGACTACTGAAGAGACCAAACTGTACTACAAGAAAGACCAAATGAAGAACAGAGTAGAGACACATGGGAAGATGAAGCACTACATGATCAATACATTTTTAAAAATACCAGGGAAAGCAGATAATAACAAGACCTGGCAATGGCTAAGATCAGGAATGTTGAAGAAAGAGTCGAAGGGACTAATTTTGGCTGCACAAGACCAAGCCTTAAGGACAAATGTATACAAAGGTAGAATTGAGAAGATGGCAACAGATACAGTAGTATGTGCTGCTGATGCAAAAAAGGTGAAGAAACAGTGGACCACCTGATAAGCTGCAAGAAGATCACACAGCCTGACTACAAGCAGCAGCATGATAAAGTAGCAACAATAATACATTGAAAGATCTGCAAGAAATATTATTTTCCTGCAAGCAAGAACTGGTGAGACAATAAAATAGAGAAAGTCACAGAAAATGAAGAAGTTAAATTGCTCTGGGACTTTAGAATTCAAACAGACAGGGGCCTGCCACATAACACCCCAGACCTAACAATTGTCGATAAAAAAGACAAAAAGTCTCTATAGTGGTTGTGACAGTGTCTGGAGACAGCAGAACAGAAGAGAAAGAACTGGAGAAGATAACAAAATAATAAAATAGAAATAGAAATAGAATGACTGTTGCAAAAGCAAGCAAAGATAGTACCAATAGTAATGGCACCTTGGGTGCAATCCCAAAACAGTTACAGCAGCATATGAACGCCATTGGCATTGATAAATTCATCATCAATTCATTGCAAAAGGTGGCTTTACTCAGAAAAGCTTCCACCCTGCAACAATATTTATAACATTGTAATCTGCCTATCCCAGGTCCTTGGTAAGAACTCAATAGGCAGACAAAAATGCCAAACGCAGTCTGAATATCTAGCTGACTGCAATCAACAACAACAACAATAAGCACCTCATGTTCAAGATTTGGAAGAAGAATCACCTAGATATGGAAATCAGTGAACAGACTTCTGGACCAGAGGCATGTTATTTTGAAGCACAAGCTCTTCACTAATGCAGAATTACAAGAGAATGCAAACAGTACAGTGCAATATCAAGGCTCAAGTGTAATTGATAATAGAGATAATCTACAAGTAGAGCAATAAGTAATGGAGAAAAGGAAGGAAATCAAAGCGGATGAGGAACAAGAAGCAAGAGCTGGATTAGATCTTGAAGAACCAACAGCTAGAGCTGAATTAACTGAGAAGATTAAGACTCAGATGGAAAACACGGGAAAGATTATGCCAAAAATTGAATCAAGTTAGTAAAAGAAGTTTGGCTAAATTATTGAAGAATGTGAATGAAGTTGTCCAGACTATTCCAACACCAAAGTGAAAAATCCACCTGGAGTTAAAAATAAAGAAAATTGATTTTGAATTGGTTTTAAGTAATTTGAAGAATTTGAGGCAAGGAAACCTGAAGAATAAAAAAAATCAGATTAGCCTGACATCAAAATATGACCTGGAAAATAAAGAAATTGCAGTTGTTAAAAAGCTGAAACAAAGAGTTGTAGCTATTACAGAGAAAATAAAGTGATGTGATAGCTGAATAATGCAGTTTCAGCAAAATTCAGTTTCAAACAAACCAGCAGACTATGCATTCACTTGAATGCACAGAACATAAACTCGCTTCTGCAGTCGTTTGCAAGAGTAAAACCAGCAAATACAAATTCATTTCCACAATAAATTCACTTGCTAAAAGCTGCACAAACCACAGGAAACTTTGTTTAAGGCCTAACCTGTCCATACTGAAATGTGCCCACGCCCGTGAACTCTGTTCAAAGCTCAAATGACGCCAGGGCTAAGGAGAGACTGACCTGTACATAGACTACCACGCTGACTGTATCAAACGCAGGACCAGTGACCCGCATCCCAACAACTGCCCCCCAACAACCAAAAACTAGGCACACATACCCTCAACTTCCTCCAGGCCCACCCCGACAGGCTTAAAACGCAAGCTACTTAATGCAAGAAACCTTGCAAACAAAATGCCTGAATTCCTCCTGGTCATAAATGCAGCCCTATTTGACCTTATTTTTGTCTACGAGACTGGTTGAATGTATCCTTTCTAGACTCCATTATTACAGCAAGTGACTATCACGTTTTCCAGTCTGACCGTGATAATTGTAGAGTTATCTTCTATAAAAAGTCGCTAAGTCTGAAAAAGAATGTTACTTAGGAGCTTGCTCTTCCTGAGACCATTGTCTGCAAACTGTCCTTAAATACCACACTTCTTTCCTTGCTTTGTTATAGAACCCCTGATTATGACTTTGGTCATACGAACAAGCTAACTACACTACTAACGTTGGGCAGCTTCCTGCCCACACCCCCTTACCTTTCTTGGTGACCTCAATCTGCCTCTTATTAATTGAAACTTAAACAAATGTTCAACCGAACCTATACATACAATGCTGTTACAACTCTGGGGCTGGAGCAGTTGATAATGGACAACACTAGGCTCAACAATTGCTTGGATCTCATCTTCTGCAATAGCTTAAACTCAATTTTTGGCCTACAAGTTAAAGAACCTGCTTCCAATAGTGATCACAGCATGATTTATTTTTGTCTCAACTTGTGTCCTTGCAAAGAGGGTCATAATGATGGGACTCCAAATTATAACTATAAAAAGCCAACGATGATCTCATAGCGGCCGATCTCACATCTCTTGATTGGCACCTCCTGTCCACAGGTTGTAATACTGCAGAAGACCATTACAACACTTTTTTGCTCAAAGTCAATAGAGTCATTAATCTATATGTACCAAAAATAACCCCTAAAGCCAAAAACAAACAAATTACCCATAACAATAAGAAAGCTACAATAAAAAAAATTCTTCGGCAATAAAACAAAACTGGCTACATAGCTAACTTTAAAAACCTACAAAACCTTATGCTACAAAACCTTATGCTGCCAGATAAAGGCCGAATGTATCAGTCACCATTGCAAACAAGAGGAAGAGCTGTTAAACTCGAATTCCTCCTGAGACTTCTACAATTTCATAAATGCCAAACTTAAAGACTTGAAATCTATCCCATCCCTAAAAGGGCCTAACAGGGAAGACTAATGATGAAGCTGTTAAGGCCAACCTCTTTAATACATTATTCAGTTCAGTCTTTGTTGACGGCAATGGCTGCTGCCCCTCATTTCCTAGACGTACACAACAAATTGTAACGATTTAGTACATACTGACTTTACAGCAGTTTACGTTGAAACAGCACTATGTAATCTAAAACCATCTCTATTTATTAGCCCTACTTTTTGAATAAGCTTGCCACTGCCCTAGCTGTACCTCTATGCACAATCTATGAGGTATATTTCAGAACCAGCTCCTTGCCTGACGTATGGTCACTAGCCATGATCATACCTATTTTTAAAAAGGGAGACTCTAGTCTAATAGAAAAATACAGACCAGTCTCACTGTGTTGCATCACCTGTAAAGTAATGGAATCAATTATAACCAATCCATCACTTTCCACTTAGAAACAAACAACCTGCTTTTTAACAAGCAGTTTGGTTTCAGGAAAAAAAATTCCTATAATCTGCAACTCTTACACTGCAGAAACATTTGGGCTATACATCTTGATCAGGGTAAAGCAATAGATGCAATTTACATACACTTCTGCAAAGCCTTTGATTCAGCATGACAAACTACTTTGAAATTTAGTTCTTACGGCATCTCCAGATCTCTGCACAAGTGGAAAACCACATTCTTCTCAAACAGGCAACAAATGGTCAAAATAGGGAGGACCCTATTAAAAATCTAGCACCAGTTAACAGTGGTGTCCCCCAAGACAGCATCTTAGGACCCACATTCTTTTTGCTTTACATTAATGACCTATGCAATCATATTAAAAGCACCTGCATCTTCTTCGCCGATGACATAAAATTATTTAACACCAATGACAATGTTGTTGCCCTACAAAGCGACCTTGACTATGTATCAGAATGGTAGTGTAATTGGCAATTCCAAATTTCAACTGACAAATGCTCTGTCCTACACATTGGCAATAAAAATCAGATCACCAAATACAAGTTAGGCGGAAATGATCTTGTAGATGACCCTCACTCTGTCATGGACCTAGGAGTATTTATCTCAAATGATCTAAGCCCCAGAGCTCACTGTAACAGCATTGCCAAAAAGGCGTTAAGAGTTGTTAACCTTATTTTGTGAAGCTTTATCTCCAGTAACATTGAACCTTTGCCAGACCAATTCTTGAATATAGTTCATCCATCAGGAAGCCACACTGTATATTGCGCATTAACATGATTGAGCGGGTGCAGAGGCATTTCTCAAGAAAAGTACTCCTCTACTCACAATACAGTTCTTTATACTTCCAGGCTTGAAATTTTGGACTTGGACAATCTGGAACTATGCTGCCTGCAGTCTGATCTAAGCAGATTACACAAAATTGGCTGCTACGTCTTGCCTGTAACAACTTCTTCAGCTTCAACCACAATAATATATGGGCAAACAATTGATACAATTCAAGTTAAACCACTTCAAACTTGATTGCATAAAATACGACTTCAGCAACAGAGTGGTCAATGCCTGGAACACTGTACCTGACTCCGTTGTTACAGCCTCAAACCCTTACAGCTTCAATCTCAAACTGTCTACTGTGGACCTTACTCCATTCTTAAGAGGTCCTTAAAGGGGTGTGTGCATAAGTGCACCAGCATGCCTACCGTCCCTGTCTTACTTTCCCCATTTATCTGTATTTACTTCCTTTGTTCATGTTTATGTTCATACCTACACTTGTTATCTTGTACATGTTTGACAAACAGAGTATAAAAAACAATAACTATTATAAATAAAACTAAATGTTAAAACAGAAGTATACAGTGTTTCCCCAAAAATAAGACCCATTAGGTCTTATTTTCAGGGATTTCTTATTTTGCAGCCAACCGTTCACTTTCTCCCACCTTCTGCTTGCCCATAACCACAACAATTTACAGGGCTTCCCAGAGCAGACACAATTTTCACCCGGACAGAGAAATTATGGAGACTGGATGGTGTTTTTTTTTTAAATAAAATATACATCAACTTCAATACATGAACAGTGTAGCATCTGGGTATCATTCATTTTGGGATAAGTGGCAATAATAATAATAATATTTGTTACATTAGTCATGTTTGTTTTAAAGTATTCAATATTTCAATGCTCCATTTTAATGACAATCACAATGTTATTTGAGCTTACATAGTAATGCCATCTTTCAACCTCTAATCTTTCCCTCTAGCTTTTATTCTATTATATAAAAATATGTGTGCTAATATTCCCTCTATTTCTTATTTCTGCCTTTATTCTGGCTTCTAGTCAGGCCACCATTACTAATCCTAGTGTTAATACACATGTTTACATTAAAAATAGTCCTTTGTTATTTAATTATTCAATGTTTTAATGCACCATTCTAGTGCCAATCACCATATTGTTTAAACATATTTAATAATACCATCTTTCAATCTCTAATCTTTTCATCTAGTTATTAATTTATGTAAGAGTGTGTATTCTTATTTCTACCTCTGTTCTAGTTTTTAATCAGACCATCATTATATCAGAAAAAAAGAAAAAAAATTCATTTCTATTCATCGTCTCTTGTCCACTTTAATACTTCAGTTCATATTCATTTTTTTAGCTTGCCTCCCATACTCCTCTCTTGGATCCTTGTCTCTATCTATATCTGTGTCTTTACTGTTCAGTCTAAACATTTGTCCCATCTCTATCTTCCTATGCTGCCAGGTCTCCAGAGTATCTACCCAAGCCCGTATCTCACTTTCAGAAGAATCTTCCTGCTTATCCAATTCCATTTTTAAATCTTTTAAAGTACTTTCCCCTTGATTTATTTCATTTTAGCAGCTTTGTCTGATTCCAAATAGGGTGCTTTGAAAAGGAACGATTAGCTCTGTTTCATAGTGTCCCATTTGCAATCAGACAAAACTTCCAGTCTCTCTCTGGGCGAAAAGTGAGGGCGAAGCCAGTAGACATAGAAGCACAGGAGGGAGGGAGGTGATTCCAATGTGCCACCCACTATGTCCTACCATCTCTCAGTTTGCTTGCAGCAGCGCCGGGGCAGGCACCCAGGTGGAATGTCAAGATCGCCTGCCTCCCCCCATGCCTCTGCCTGCTGCCAGTGCCGCTGTGCAAGCCTCCCGCGAGCCTCCTATGAGCCAGGCAGCTGCGCAGCATGTCCTGATAGCCTGTCCCCCAATGTCTCTGCATCTACCTCCTGCCGGTGCCACTGCGCAAGCCTCCTGTGAGCCTCCATGAGTCAGGCAGCTGTGCAAGCACATCCAGATATCTGTCTCACCCACTGCCACTGCCTCCGTGCTTGGACTTAACTGTGTTGCACCAAGGGGCCGGTGGGCTGCAACTGCTGCCAGACACCATTGGCCCCTGCATGCTTGCTGTCCCTTGTTTTGGCCATGCCCATCCTCCAAGCTTTGGGGAAACACAGTATATAAAAACAAAAATCTAAAACAGGGGTCCCCAAACTTGGCAACTTTAAGACTTGTGGACTTCAATTTCCAGAATTCTCCGGCTGGAGAATTCTGGAAGTTGAAGTCCACAAGTCTTAAAGTTGCCAAGTTTGGAAACCTCTGATCTAAAAGGAAGGATAGAGATTTGATGGGTGAAAGGAGCATAAAGGTTTGTATATAGCAAACTATATCATTGTACAGAAAAGTTTAACATGATAAACTAAATGCCCCTTAAGATTAGCTTATGGCACAAGTAATCTGATGTATTTTAAGGACTGCTGCATAGAACATGGCAACATTATACAGTGGATAAATAGCCTATAAACCCCCTGTTAAAATACTAGGTTTTTGAGATGTAAAAAAATCAGGCCAAGGTAAATCAGCCCTTATATATTAAAGGAATAGTTTGAAGTGATCGGTAAAAAAGATAGTTTCAGCCAATAGTTGAGCGTGGTTACACTTTCATGAGTTCTGTCCCTAATCTCAAAGTGGTTTTGAGGGGCCAATTTTAGAAATTTGGATTGAGCAAGTGAAATTAGAAAAAGGGACAAGCTGAACACAGTAAAGAAGTTGTGCTAGTGACTAAATAATTTAAATGCTGCATTTATAGGAACTGAACATTATTCTTCCCAGTAGTGGTCCAAAACCTTATCTTATGCATCATGTGGATTTATCAATCTCAGTATTTACCTTAGGAGAAAAGAGAAAATCTATTTCTACTGTCGGTTGAATAATTCCAATATTTGCTTACTTTAGGAAAGCTGTTGGAATATTTGACAATTTTTGGAATAAGCCACTTCGATTTGAAAACCATTTTTCACTTTAAGCTTGTCTGATATAGAATAAAACAGTTCAGAATTACCTGAGTTAAGACAGTAAGCTAACCCATCTTACCTTTTTGAAGATTCTCTTTGGAGTTCCTTTATGTAATTTGCCTATGCTGTATAAACACTTTTGAATGTTTAATATTTCTACATAAATATGATAAAACATTATCTATTTTCCACAAGAGTCCTAAAACTAGATCAAGAGAACCCAACTAAACAAATGAACACAAACATGACACTTGTACATTTATTTACTGATAAAAAATTTCCAAAGCTGGATCACCATCATTTTTGGCAGTTAAGCATATGACACCACTATCATATTTGACAGTTAAGATGTATGTTTCATATAAAAATACTTTTATTGGTACTTCAAATAAAATCAGTTATCTACCTAATTCTATATTAGCTAGATGGAAAAAAAGCTGAACCAATTTATTTTAATGGAAAGAAATTTCAAATTAAAAAATCCAGTGTTCAGCATCTTTATTCCATTTTCATTGGACCTTCTCAGTTTATTCACTTTTTTATTTCTCTTCTCTCCGATTCTTTCCTTTCTTTTACGAGAATAGAATAGAATAGAATAGAATAGAATAGAATTATTTATTGGCCAACTGTGATTGGATACTTGTCTTTGATGCATATACTCCCAGTGTACATAAGAAAAAATACATTCATCAAGAATCATAAGATACAACACTTAGTGATAGTCATAGGTTACTAATACGCAATCAAAACATACTAGGAAAACAAATAAAACAATATAAATTGTAAAAATACAAGCAACATGGTTATAGTCATAAGTGGGAAGTGATAGGTAGAAGGATGAGAAGAATAATAGTAATACAGTCTTACTAAGTAATTTGACAGTGTTGTGGAAGTTATTTAAAGTTCTTATATTTCAATATTTAAAATATGTTTTCAGCTCAACTAGTTTACTTTAGTCTTCCTTTCTTTATTATTTTCATGGACCAGGGCTTTCAAACTCATGGCCCATGGGCCAGATTGACCATGTCAAGCCCGGTTTAGCAAAGGAAGAAAATTTGTGATACATGACTACGCGAGTTTGACACTCCTGTAGTAGACTATTAATTGAGAAAAATTACTCAGTGGACATACCTGTCTTCCTTGATAGTAGTATTACTAACAATTAGTATTATTAGTAGTCTAGTAGAACTGTAATAGTATTCTTCTTTCATCCCATTTTGGCTATATTGATGAGCATCTTGGTATGATTTAATATGTTAGGCAGTATCATTCATCAGTATCAAGGACTAGGAGATAAACTCAGTATAAATGGTAGTCAAAATTTTAAGAATGCTGCTGAAGTGGCTTCAGCAAACAGTTGGTATCAGAAGATTATGTAATTAATATTTGATTTCTCTGCATTGACATGAAATTTGACATACTACATCCTCACACAACTGTCTAATATTTATGAAAAGTTTGTTTCTTTTAAAAAGATCTAAAGCTTTTGCTTTTTTTCAGAGAAGGCAAATAAATTTTTGGATTGGTAGGATCAAATAACAATTTCTAGATGTGCTGCTAACACAAAATATTTAAATCTGAATAATCTTTCTTCCACAAATAATAATATTTTAAATAGTTTAAAAGTACAGTAGGAATTATTACAAGAAAACTACCATTGTTCCTTATTCCAAAGACTTTCACTTCTTGGGAAGCATTATAATCCAATAGCATTTGGAGGACGAATTGTTGTTGCAGTTGTTATTTAAATGGATAGATCATCAAAAATTAAAAAATGCAGTATATTAATAATGCTGACAAAACATCTACAAAGTAAATGGCAATTTCTCTAATATATTGTTGTTTTATTAGTTAAGATGAACCTTCTCTCGAGGAATAAAATAATTGGAACCTGTTAACCAAGCATCAGTTTAATAGAAGGAAACAATACTTGTGCCAGAAATTTTGTGTAATTATTTTTATTTGTAAATCTATTCAGGCCATCAACTGCTGGGGGTTCTTCTTCAACTCCGAGAGCACAGAAGGCTATTGTCAATCATCCTAGTGCTGCCCTCATGGCTTTAAGGCGGGGATCACGAAACCTCGTTTTCAGAGATTTCACAGTAAGTAGGATGATTATGGGAGATATACTGGAAAGAAATAGTTATGACACTGATACTAAAAACTTGTTTTCTGACTTAGGATGAAAAAGAGGGACCAATTACTAAACACATCCGATTAACAGCTGCCTTAATATTAAAAAATATTGGTAAATATTCAGAATGTGGTCGCAGGTGAGTATATTGTCTCTAATAGAATACTGCATACTTTCTCATGCAAATTTTCAGAGATGACAAATGTAATCCTAAACATTACTAAATATATTGTACCAGCTTGGAATTTCCTTTCTTTTTTTTTTTTGGTCTACATTTTGACATTTAACCTTCCTGCTCATTTTCTCTTTCATGGCTGTGTAAAAAATAGGTTGGAAAAGCGTCATGTCAATCTAATGAAGGTTACTTGATTTTGGTATCAGTTTTAGTGCCTGTCTGCTCCTTCTAATCTCCCCCCCTCATTTTTTTTGTATGTATATGAATATTTTCAAATACTTTTTCAATTATCTACTATTATTCCACCTAACAAAAGTGCATGTCTGCATATTCAGAATTGAATTCATTAGCATAATTTTAGAAGATGTTTGAGATGAGCTATTTCCTCATTTCCTTCTTTACTGCCTGATCTGTAATGCAATGTTTTTCCTCTGTGGTGCTCTTTAATGTTCTTGAAATAATAAGACCATAATACATTTTTGTCTCCATATAGCTTTCTTTCAATATTTAATACTTTTTCTTAAGAAAACCTAGTACAGGTGGTCCTCAGCCTCACAACTGAGCCCAAAATTTCTGTTGCTAAGTGAGACATTAGTTTAGTGAGTTTTGCCTCTTTATGACCTTTTTTGTCACAGTTGTTAACTGAATGAGTAGTTAAGTTAGTAACACATTGTTAAGTGAATCTGGTTTCCCCATTGACTTGACTTGTCAGAAGTTCGCAAAAGGTGATCACATGACCCTTGGACATTGCAACTGTCATAAATATAAGTCACTTGTCAAGCATCTGAATTTTGATCACATGACCATGGCGATGCTGCAACTGTCGTAAGTGTGAAAAACAGTCATAAGTCACTTTTTTCAGTGCTGTTGTAACTTTGAATGGTCATTAAATGAACTGTTGTAAGTTGAGGACTACCTGTATAAGAAAAAAAATCAGTTATGCATAATAAAAGTAAGCAGATGAAGGACAATTAATTTAAAGTAATGTGACTGCACAGTGTGGTAATTCATAGTAACTGAATGATTAGTTTGGTATGAAATGTTTTTCCTTGTTGAACATTTACATTTAATTATTCCAGGTTTAGCCCCTGTGCAAATTCATCCTCCTATAGATTAAGTTTCTATTTGGGTTTTAGTGATTTAAATCCAACCCATTTGGATTTAAATGAAAATATTATAATGTTGAATGTGTGTCTTTTAGTATATCAGTACCGTGTATTGATTCCTTTTTGGTGGAATGTAGGCAACTGGGTTTGGTTTCCAAGGTGTTTTCTACCTTGCAAAAGCTAGAAAAGATCCTGGCTTGCAAAAAATAATGTGTGTATGTTTTGTTTGTGGTTGAAGCATTCTGCCCTAAATGGGCCAAAACTGACTAGTACTGTACTGTTCCACCATTAGCAAGAAATGCTGCCTGTACCATAGAGCAACTAAGTTTAAAATTCTTATGTGCTGTTTTCTCTGTCTTAATAAAAAAAAAATGTAAAAGATTTATATGACCAAATCAAAGCCATAATTGGTCGATATTAATGAGTCCATCTGTTGACAACTATGGTATAAGAAAATATTCTAACTTGGAATACAAGAGGATCAAATGATAAATACCTTTTCTTAATGACCAAAAATAAGAAAAAATATCTATGCACATTGAAAAGAGATGATTAATACATGCGTAGAAGTGGAAATGTAAGTTTAATTTTGAAAGAAATATCCAAAATGTATTTCAAAAGTAGAAATGAATATCATCTAGATTGTTGTGAGTGCATACAAAACTATTAGCAGCCATTGAAACTATAGCTCACGTGCTTCGGTGCTGCATCTTTTAAAAGGATTCACGGACTCAATTAATAACATCTTACCTAATAAAATATCTCGGAAATACTGATCTTTTTTACCATCAACTACTGTTATCAGAGCAGTATGAAGTAGTTTTCTGAATGTGGCCAAATTCTGCTATGCTGTATGTAAAATTAGGCAAACTTAACTGCCAATTGTTAATCTGCCACTGATCCCAATATAGTATTCTGTCAGTCTTTTATTTTTACTATTATTATTGTTTTAATGCTTTTATTTGCTGTTTTGTGACTATAATAAACATTGATTGAATCTGTTAGCAATTCATAGGTAGGTTTTAGTTGCCAGTGAATTATGAGAATAGAAAAACCATGGATCACTGGGGGAGGAGAATCTAAAACTCGGAATGAATGTGAACCAAGATAGAAAGTCATTATTGTTGAGGTAATTCCCCATTAGGAGAATGAGTACATACAGGGAGACATATTTGAGAGTAGGGTTTGAATAATACATACATAGCACACAGATACACTGTACAGTAAATGTAGGTTTTTACTTTCCATAAAGGTTTAATCAAAGTTCAAAATAAGCAGTCCAAAGTCATTCACAGGTAAGTCAGTTTTCAATCCAGGGATAATCCAATAACAAAGTCCAGTGTCAAAAACAGTTCAGTATCAGACTTACATCAAATCCATGAATATCAGTCAATTAGGAAAAATGGAGGAACAGCAATATTCTCCAACAGAAGGAAACAAAGAGACTCACTCAGACACTGAGACTAAGACTAAACAACCCAGGTTTCTGGCTCCATCTTATGGCAGTTTGAGAAACCACACCCAATTACCCTTTTACATTTTCTTAAAGATACAGTATTAAAATGTCTATCCTGGTTTATATATTTCCAACCCAAATATCTGTTAGGTGACTTATATTCCTAACAATTATGTTACATAATATGAATGAATGTTGAGATTTTAAAAAGTTTGTTTGTGTTATTCAAAGGCCAAATAATGAATCAGGATGATTATCTTATATACAGGTTTTAGTTATATTTGCTGAAATGTATATATGAAAAAGGAATTAATAAGAATAAATTACTATTCATGATGAAACATGAGGGATGAGCCATTTTTTATGGTTTAATGGTGTATTTAGTAGAAAAACAGATATGTAAGAAAGGTAAAATAAATTAGAATGAAAGTAAAATGACAAGAGGAATCAAAAATCAACACCCTGTAAGTCATTACAGAATAGCAATCGCACTTAGATTTATCTTCTGCTTCACAATACTTTACAGCCCTCTCTAAGCAGTTTAAAGAGTCGGTATATTGCCCCCAACAATCTGGGTCCTGATTTTACTGACCTTGGGAGGATGGAAGACTGAGTCAATCTTGAGCTGGTCAGAATGGAAGGAATCTAACTCCTGTCAATGTGAGCAGAGTTAGCTTGCAATACTACATTCTAACCACTGCTCCACTATGGCTCTTGATAGTCCTCAATTAACAATTATTTTTTTCAGCAACTATTTGAATTTGCAGTGATGCTGAACAAGTGGCACTTATGACCAGTTTTCAAAGTTCAGCACCTCTGCAGTCACATGATCACAATTTGGGTGCTTGGCAATTGGTTTGCATTTATGAGTCTCACAATCACATGATCATCATTTTGGGACTTTTTTTAATGACTTCCCACAAACAAAGTCAATGGGGAAGCCAGCAGGGAAGGTCTCAAGTTGTTCCCATTAACTGCACCTGCCTACACTCTATAGCACATGCTTGACCATACACAGACCATGCCGCAGCAACCCCTTCCATGCTAAGCACACCCTGCTCACATTTACATCATACTGCAATACCTCCTTCCCACCCAGGCACACTCCATAGCACTCACCCACCCACTGGCCTGATTGCAAGCTTCCCGGCACATGCAGCTTTCTATTGGTTTCACCATTCACATTGCTTGTTGAAAACTGGTAGGAATACTCAAATTTAAAGTCACATGAAATCCTCACTTAACAAGGTACCTCAGCAATTGGGACTGCCAGGTTTGTTATAACTAAACAACATGGTCACATGTCATGATTTACAACCCCTTCGTGTAGCTTAAGAATCTGAATGCTGTGTGAATGCATTATTTAAAAAGTGCATGTGGTAATACAAAAAAAGGGAAATAAGGATGCATAACTGATGAATGAATGTGGATTGCATATAAAGATTGAATGATGGTATGTAAGACATATTGAAGTGATTGGTCATATCAGAAAAATTAATGGAGATCAAATCAAGTACATGTAGAAAGAGTGAACAGATTTAGAAAGATGGATACAGAAAGCACTACTTAATTAAAGTTCAAATCTTTAAAAAACGATGTTTACAGAAGCTTAAAAGCACATGGAATAGTGTATAGATATGATGGAAGCAAAATAATTTGCAAGTACAGAAACAGTGAACATTGTATGTATCAAGTAAATTTACCTGTATTTTTCATTTGGTTTTCTATCCTCCGCTTCTTGTGGAAAAATCTACTGTTTAATTCAGTGGTGGGTTTCAAATAATTCCACCACCAGTATGCACGTGAGTGCGCACGCACATGTGCGCACGGCGTCTGCGCATGCGCTGCTTCCACCACGCGGCAAGGCTTGACCCTTTCAGGGCCCGCTCCCCCCCAATCTCTGCTGTTCCAGGGCAGCAGATGCTTCTCTCTGCCCTGCTGGGAGAGCGTTTTGTGCAATTTAACAGCTGTGAGCCTTTGCTTTCCTCTAAGTCCCATCCGGAAAGTGCTATGGACAGAGAAGCAGCAGCCATGTTGAATG
>BHFT01049705.1:0-17500 GCA_004320025.1 Laticauda laticaudata | reverse complement strand
TATTTGGAATGGGGACAAAATGTTAAAGCCTTCATATAAAGGAAAATTAGGAGCTCCAACAGGACAGTTTGCAGAAAATGGATGTAATAGTTAAGGAAAAAAAAATATGTTGTATTCCAGAATTTCATAACCAATTTCTTTCAAACATCAGAGAAGAAACATGGAGAAGTATACAGCTTAAACATTCTTGTGCCTTAGTGAGGATTTCAGTTCTCTGATTTCTCTTGAATTAAGTTCACGTCTGGGAGAAATGTAGTTTTAATATTGACAGTTTTATTTACTTACATTGTTACAGCCAGTTTATTAGTAATGCAACAATACTGATCTGAAAACAATTTCATCCTAAGTATAATCAGTAAGTTGTATACTGGGCATCTTTAATGGAAATGAATCAGCTGATAGAATATATTGCCTGACAAGATTGCTAGTGTGGGCTGGTCAACATTCAATGTATTATTTTGTGTTGGATTAGTTGGAAAAGTAATTTCATTGAAAGTGTTCTTTATACAGCTTCATTGACGAAAGTTCGACCACAGTTATATGCCGTTCCATCCAAATAGATTGGCATATATGTGTGTATAATTAAGGAACAATTAAAATAATATTTCATAAAATGATAGATGCCCTTTCAGAATCTTAATCTTGGGACAAAGAACAGAATGGTCTTAATGCCTTTCAAAATGTCAGAATAATAAGAAAGTAGGTGCTGTTTCCAAATAAGTCTGTCATCTTGTCTCCTCTCTTGCAGTTTTGCTTGGATGTTGAATCTTCAGCAAGCTCTCTAGATAACCAAATAGGCCAGTCATATTTTCCCAAATAGTTCATGATATAATAAGGCAGTGCTATATAAGTAATAACATTTTATATAGGTAATAACATTTTGTATTGGAACTAAAACTTGGTTGACAGCTAATGTAATGATGGTAAAATTGATTGACCTTGCCATAATGGAGTTCCCTGATTAGGAATCTGGCTGCTGCATTCTGTGTCAAATGCAGCTTCTGTCAACAGCAATTGGAAATGTTCCTCCATATTGCCAAATCTAGAATGGAGTACTTAGAGAAAAGAAAAATAATAGTCTCAGAATGACCTTTAGAGTCTTGAGACTTGAGTGTTACTGAATATTCATTTGGAGATGTCAAACATGCAGGGTATCCAAGGAGATAATATGGCTGAATTAATCAAGTATTAATTATTCCTAATCTTCCTCCTCCTGCAAATAAGAGTGGGAATCATGTTCCAAAATCAGTATAGAAAGAAAATAAGCTACAGGAAATGTTTGAAAGTTCTTATTTCTGTCATAGCTCTCTGAAAGATTATTAGCCAGACCTTTTTAATAAACAATGCAGTCCTGTGGCACTTAGACAAGGTCATTTATGAAAGCAGGGGGATGGGGCTGAAAAGTCTTCATAGGGATAGCTAAGACCTAGCAGAAGAGAAGAGCTGTTGGTTAGAGAAGGTGCTGCTCTCATAAGGATGTTTTGAAGATGCTGGCGAGGAAAATAAATAGAAGTCACAATGTCCATAAGACTGAGAATCTCAGCTCAGAACACAAAGCGTTGACATTTCTGGTGAGCCTAACATTGATGCCAAGAAAAGTGGACAATTACAGGAAACATGCAATTAAAATCTCTCTGAAGTTAATGAGAGATTGTCAAATTATCTACTCCATATAGCTGAGTTTTTGGCAGGAATTCTATTTTTGCAATTACCTTGTGATCAGCTGACAGTTGTGGAATTCCATCGTGCTTAGGCCACTAATTTCAATTATTTGGACAGGTTTGATGGGCTCATCTCTTAATCACTTCGAAGGGGTTTTTTTTCTGCTTGCTTTAAGGGTTAAAAACCTTTGGATTGCAGGTCTTACTGAAAACACTGGATGGGTGTGTTCAATTCTTGTATAAACTTGAATGCTTAGTGGATATAAGCATATCAGGTGATATGTATTTGTGTAATGAGGGAAGGTATGGCCTAAGGAGATCAACACTGTATAATAATAATTTTTATTATGTGCATAATTATTAGGCAACTTCTTTTCCCCAGACAAAAAGAGATTTAAATGACTCAAAAATTATAAAAAGTCTCTCAGAGAGGGATGCAGCACTCTTGAAATTGTTAAGTTATTGGGGTGTGATCACAGAATCATCAAACATTTTGTTGCAAATAGTCAAGAAGATCACAAGAAATGTGTTGAGAAAAAAAAAAGATGCACTTTTGACTGCCAAAGATTTGAGAAGAATCAAACATGAAACTATCAGGAACCCATTATCCTCCAGGACTATCAAATTCCAGAACTGCAACTGACCTGAAGTGGCCAGAAGTACAAGGTGTTCAGTTCAGAGATACAGCCAAAGTAAGGAAAGCTGAAATCTGATCACACAACATCAGTTGAAATGGCAGGACTGGGCTAAAAATATCTGAAGACAGATTCTTCAAAGGTTTTATGGACAAATGAGATGAGAGTGACTCTTGACGGACTGGATGAATGGGCCTGTGGCTGGATCGATAACAGTCACAGAGCTCCACTTCAACTCAGATCCAGCAAGGTAGAGGTGGGGTACTAATATGGGCTGGTATTATTAAAGAGGAGCTCGTTGGACCTTTAATGTAAAAAGAAAAGGAAATTGACATACCTTTGAAAGTTCAGGAAAAAAAATCATAAAATTGATAATTGGCAGGAATACTCAATAATACACATCTGTTTGAACAAATGAGACTTAAGGAAAATGGAAGGGCTACTCTGAAGCCCTTTCCAAATGGGGTTATAGAATTTGCAGCATTTGTAGTGAGAAAATACATTCAGAAAATTATTCTGTTCGAAAGTATGGCACAACAGCAATAGACCAGCTTTGAAATGTAGGGTAAAAACTAGCCACAACAATCCAGATAAACAGTTGACTTATCAGTTGCAGAAAGAGAAAGAGCTTATTCTCTATTTTGGATAGTATCAGGTATGTTTGAACATGATAACAAATCAGTTTGTTAAAAAATAATTGTAGATTATAGAAGAAATATTGAACGAAGGAGTATTAACAATATGAAACATACTGATCAGCAAAAGAAAACTCTTAACAAGACAATTATAAAGATAGGTCAAAAAAATCGTTACAGTTCAGAAATTGAAACTTAATAAGTATCCAGGATGTGGTGAGATTTTTCTATAATACACTGTTAAAGCTTCCCAGGAAATGTTGATTAAACCATTAACTAAGGTGTTAAGAGTGTCAACAATATCAAATATTTCCTTCTTCATGCCAGGAAGCTCTATTGTATTTTTAAAAAGGAACAACTCAGAGGTGGTATTCAGCAGGTGCTAACCAGTTCTGGAGAAATGGTAGTGGAAATTTTGAATAGTTCAGAGGACTGGCGGTAACCTTCCAGGAGTGAAGTGGGAATAGACATTTTACAGTATCCCACCAAGGCACGTCCACCAAACCAAGCCATACCCACCAAGCCACACCCACAGAACCGGTAGTAAAAAATATTTGAATCCCACCACTGGAACAACTCAAATCAGAGTTGTATAGTTTTATTTCTTTATTGAATGAGGATTATAAGATTTGTATAGCAATAGTTGCAAAGATGATATGGTTATTTTACATATTTTGAATACTGTAGATAATATAAATCAGAAAAAGAAAGCAGCTATATTATTGATCCAAGAAAAGCTTTTGATTCCTTAGCATGACTTTGAAAAATATGAATTGTGGTGGACATGGAATTTATCTGAATGTGAAATATAATATGAAAACTCTGCCTTTAGGAAAACCATTAAGAAAAGTTATTAAGACCTGTTTCCTTTCCCAGGTGTTTGGGTCTAGTTTAGTGCAGTCTCCTTTAGGTTGTTATATTCAATTACCACATATTTTATACATTGGATAGTTTTTAAAAATATGTGGTCATTTTTTTTTTTACTTCTGTTGTGGTATGCCACCCAGAGCCCTATTTTTAATTTGTGTGGTCTTATAAATCCACTATACCTATAAACTTATATAAGATATATCACAGTGATTTTTATAGAAATTGACAAGGATATGTATAACCATCTTTAGCATCCATTGTTCTAAGCTGAAATTAGCAGACTTGGCAAAGGACTATGTTTCCACCTCTTGTTCTATTAAGAGCAGAAGTCCAAGAATACTGCAGATCTGTTTTCCAAGTGGGAACCCTAGTACATTAAGAGTCAACAATTATATAACCTTAAGAATCTGAATTAATAGTTTGAGTTGAATCTGAATTTATTATTCCTCATTCAAGTTCTGTTGGCATCTAAATGCTGGGTTAAAACTTCCACTGCACCCCACATTCAGCCTAGTTGGGAATGTATAACAAGAAACATTGGCATACTGATAATATCATAGTCCAAACCTATGTCTCTCTGTAGCTTTTAAGTAGATTAGGAAATAAAGCTATGGATTAAATCTGACCTGTCCCTCACTGGAATCTCAGTAGGATAAGTAAAATAGTACCTCCAACTACCAACTTCTTTCATATTTCATGAATTTGGGCCATGAAAGCCTGAAGGTAGCAGTAGTATCATCTAAAGAAAGTATGAGTGGCTGCCCAAAGACAGTATATTCTGTCATATTCTGAAGAGTATTCATAAGGTCATTAAAAAAGCCTATGCTAGACTACAAATATATATATTTGGGTACCAGTGGGTGTTTTTTACAAATGAGTTATGTACGTGCAAGAACCACAATTAGAGCTAAGTACAGGTGGTTTTTACTTATAACTTCACTTAAGAACTGCTTGAAGTCTGATGGATCCTCCAAAATGGCTATCTCCCATAATCACAATCATTTTGGGCCCTCAGCAACTGGCTTGCATTTTTAGGGTTGTTTGCTGCCTCCAGTCATCAGACCATGATCTAGGCTTTTTCTGGAAAACAGTGTTCGTTATGGCTGTAAGTCAATGTGTTACTACATGTGACACATTTCTTCATTGCCATTAACACAGATCTATTAAAATAACCAATGTCATTCATGTTAATTTTTGAAATGTTTCCCCATACAATCCCCAAGAAATTACATGTAAGGATTTGTCCCCAGCTGGTCCCTCAGAAAAGCAAAACTCTTGACTCTATTTAGTTGAACCAAGAACTTTTGCTGTGACATGATTGCAGTAAAATCAAGTGAAAACTGAAAAAGCCCATGCAAAGTACAAAGCAATTCTTTCACCCCCAAACCCAACTCCCCTGACCAGTCAACCAGCAGCCAATGTTATGCCCCAAGCTTGTTTTGAGAACTCCAAGGTCCTAGGCAGATAAGGTTCACTTTCAGGGCATGATGGCCTTGACACCAGGCTGGAACTACCTGGAAGAAAATCTGCTCTTTCTCTGAAGACTATCCCCCCTCCTTAATTTTCAAGCAGTTACAGCAAAAGAACATGAAAAACACTGGCAAGTTGCCCTTCCTTCCCACCTTCCAACAGAATGGCAGGACACAATGTGGACATGACATGTTCCCCCCCGAACAGTGACGGTAGTCCTGAAAAAGAAAAATAACAGGGAGAGAAGAAACATAAAACAGGAGACATTTGGGTTTGTCAGAATACTGATTAGGGAAGCAGTTTAAAAGTTTAGGTGCTCTAACATGATGATAGTCAACCTAATCGTTCTGAGCAGTTGGGAAATCTTTCCAGGCCATTAAGTATTGAAGGGTTCCCCCTATGCTTATAGGAATCTAGGATTTCTTGGATTTCAAAATGTTGCTTCCCTTTTATCATCAATGGCTTAGGGGTTGATGGAAGTTTAGGTCTAAGGGGAACAGTGGTTTCAACTTTCAATAAGGTGCAGTGAAACATAGGGTGAACCCGTCATCTAGCTCTACCATTACTGAGTTGATGTGCTTAATTGGGAAAGACCCCACAAACTTGGGCCCTAGTTTGATGGCTGTAGAAACTGGAGGTAGCATGTAGAGACGTAGACACAATCACCAATCTTGACTGGTTTGGATTTCATGCTTCTTGTCACCCTGTTCTTGTAAGCCTCACCACCAGAGCCTTTTTCACCACCAGCCATGTATTTCACAGTTGGGTGACCCACTCTTTCAACGATGATATCAGCGGATCCTTCAGGGGTAGTTCAGGCATTGGGTCTTGTCTGTAGCCTCTCTAACAGGAGTGAAGCCCATGCTACTGTGCACAGAATTATTATATGCTACTTCCACAAAACGCAATAAATCAGTCCAGTTATGTTGCTAATAATTGATATAACATCTAAAGCCCATGTCACACTGCACCAACGGATGGAAAGAGGATGTAAAACGGAGAAAAACACTTGCCATCCGTTGGTAACGCGATACTTCCATTTTGTCTTCACTGCATCCGTTTTTCTTCCTCTCTATATTCGTCAGCATCCATCGACTGAGATTCCATCCGCTCAAAAAGTTTTGAGCTGCTCAAAACTTTTTGAGCGGAAAATGTATCCAACGCATCCGTTCTGCATCCGCTACGCATACGGGGAACATCCGTTCTGCATCCGTCGTCCATCCGTTACGCGTCCGCCTACATCCGCTAGGCACCCGCTGCGCATCCGCGCAACTCAAATCTGTTCCAGCAGAAAGCGGACACAGGGAGGAAGCGGAACGGATGCAGAATGGACGCGCAGCTTTAGTAGTACAGACGGAGAAAGGATGAAAGTGGAGCACCTCGCAAAGAAAGCATTTTAAACGGAAAAAAACGTTCGCAGAGGGGACCTATCTTGGATATTAAGGATGTCTAGAGGATGCCTAGAGGATGCAAAAGGACACATAGGGGAAAACCTATATTGCCTATAAAAAGGGGAGCAACTCACCTGGATCTCACTTTCAGACAGCAGCAGCCCTGCTGTGCAGACCTCTGCAGCCTTCATCTGCCTCTTGCTCTTCCACGCATCCAGTCATCATTCAATGGATTGTACACAGTCCTTTGGTAGCCACCATCGTTCTGCAACAGTGCGAAGCCATCTACAGGCTCTTTCAACTCTACTACGGAAAGAAAAGGAGGAGGCCAAGAAGCGTCTGGGTCCGAAGATGGATCGCCAGAAGAGCAGAGTACGGACTGTACAACAAGATGATGGTGGAGCTGAGGAACGAAGACCCTCGTGCATTCCAGCACTTCATGAGGATGCCTCCACCCATGTTACGAAGTTGTGGAGCGGCTGACACCCAGGTTGACCAGCAGAGCACCAACTTCCAGCCCAGCTGGAACCTGGGCTCAAGGTGGCACTCACTCTGCGCCACCTGCCTCAGGCGCACATCTACAGAGCATGCAGTACGGCTGGAGGCCACTACAACCCATCAGCATTGTGGTCAGAGAATGTGGCACCATCTTGAAGAATACGTGGAGGAGCTCCTCCAGTGCCCTCCACTGAAGAAGGCTGGAAGAAAGTTGCAGAGCAGTGATATCAGAGGTGGAACTTCCCCCACACCGTTGAGCCATAGATGGGAAGCACGTGGCCTGCAAAGCCACGTTGGGGTCCACTTGTTTCAACTACAAGGGCTTCTCAGCATCGTCCTCTTCGCCATGGTCCGATGCTGACTACAAGTTCATGTACATCGATGCTTCAGGCAACGGGTCAGCTTCAGATGCCCAGGTATACAATGCCAGTCACCTCAAGGAGGGGATGGAACGCAACCTCATCACGGGCTTCAAGATCCAGACCCCCTGCCCAACGACACGCAAGATGTGCCCTACTTCATCGGTGGGGATGACGCCTTCTCCCTCAGAACCTACCTCATGAAGCCCTACACTTCTAGATGCCTCACCCATGAAGAGAGGATCTTCAACTACAGGCTGTTCAGGCAAGACGCGGGTGGTGGAGAACGCCTTTGGCATCCTGGCCAACAGGTTCCAGGTACTTCTCACCACCATGCAGCATCGCCCAGAGACTGTGAGGAGGATCGTGGAAGCTTGCTGCATCCTGCACAATCTCATGCGCACCCGCTACCCAGTCTTTGCAGAACAGGCTTGTGGACCTCCAACAAGGCAATGGGGACATGGAGCCTGGGAATGGAGGCAAGGGCAAACCTGATAGACACTGAGGATGTGCAAGGCCCCAACAGAGCCTCACATGAAGGGAAGAAGCAGTGCAACCTCCTGAAACACTGGTGCAACTCCCCAGCTGAAGCAGTGGAGTGACAAGACAGGATGATAGATAATTAATGGATACTTCCTTCAGCCTGTCTCATCACATTGATGAGATTGGCCATGTATGTTGGGTGGGCCTAAAATGAACAGGGCATTTAATAAAGAGTTGTGTTTATGTTCAAATGTGTGATCAATGCTTACATTGTTATTGATAATGAAGGGCCAAAGGTGTGGCACCTGGGAGGGTGGACCATACAGTCCCACGATGCTTGCACTGGAGGTTTATCTTACTCCACAGCTATTACCCATCCCAAAGGTATCTCTGCCCATCCCAAAGGTATCCCTGCCCATCCCCACAGCTATCTTAACCCATCCCATAGATATCTCAACCCATCCCAAAGGTATCCCTGCCACCCCACTGCTATCCTTACCCATCCCACAAGCATGCAAAGGCTTAAACCATTTCTAAAAGTTTCCACCAAGACTTTATTGAAAAAAATAAATGAAGTAAGTGTTTGAAGCAAAGATAATCTTTATTAATAACAAGCTGTAAAAAAAAATGACCCAAGTCAAGTGTCCAAATAAAGTCAACAGGTAGCCACCCAGTCTCTGGCACTCTTCTCTGTCACTCAGAGGTGTGCCCAGTCTCAGGGGTGAAGGTCCAGGTGCTGTGGAGGTGGCTGCTGCTGGAGTGCTGGTCTGAAGCGCCACTGGGGTGCCTGGCCCCGAGAGGACAACAGGTGATGGTGTGTTGAGGAAGCTCTCAGATAGCTGGGTCAGACCCGTGATGTTGAGAGCTCCTTCCTCCATGCCATGGGGTGTCAGCCCCAATACCGAGGACAGATGTACTGAGGCCGGGCTTGGCTGTGGGGTGGAGGAAGGAGCAATGTAGTGGGGCTGTCTGGTCTGCAGCTGTGTGAGGACTGGCCGTGGGTGGCATCGGTGAACATGGGTGGGTGGCATCGGCTGCCTGAGAGAGAGGGTTGTGAGAGGGCTGCTCCTCTGGTGGCGGACCTCACCCTCCAGGAAGCTGCACTTGGCCATGACGTAGGTCTCTCTGTCCGTCAGCTTGACCGCAGCCTGGCCAGATTTCTTGAGGTGCAGCTTCCCGTACCAAGTGTGTATGTGCTTCCACCAGCCGAGGAGCACCTCCGAAGTGTAAGCCCAGGCTCTCGCCCTTCTCTCTCCAAGCAGCCTGCTTCCTTTTGGTGTCCCTGTAGAGCCTGTGTCCTTCCGCCATAGATAGTCATTCTCTGCCACTCCAGCACATCATCCACATATTCCTCCTTGATAGAGTATTGCCTCCTCTCCCGTTCTCGCATATGCCTCTTCCTCCCTTTGGCAGGACCACATGGGGCTTCCAGGTTGTAGGGGCTGCTCCTCCACACCACCAGCAGCAGCAGCACACCAGGATCATCATCAACAGCAGCAGCAGCAACAGCAGCAGGATCATGATCAGCAGCAGCAGCATCAGCAGCAGCAGCAGACCAGGAGCACGAGCAGAGCATGAGCAGGACCAGGAGCACGAGCAGGACCAGCACCGCAGGACCAGCAGGACCGAGCAGGACGCAGCAGGACGAGCAAAGAGCACGAGCCGGACGAGCAGGACCAGAGGACCAGCAGGACGAGGAGCAGCTACAACAGAGTAAGCACCAGCAGAAAGCACCGCCATAAGCATCATCATCAGCTCCTCCAGAAGCAGCATCAGCAGAAGCACCACCGCCAGAAGCAGCATCAGCAGAGTAAGCACCAGTAGAAGCACCACCGCCATAAGCAGCATCATCAGCTCCTCAGAAGCAGAAGCAGCAGAAGCCCCAGCCCCAGAGAGCGAGCCCGTGGTACAGAAGCCCCCAGCAGAAGCAGAGTGGAGGGCCAGGGGTGGGAGGGTGGCCCTGTCCCTCTTGCCAGGGCTGGCAGCAGATGGCTGAGGCTTCCTCTTCTTCCCATGGTTGTGGGGTTGCTGGCTGGCAGCAAGGCTGGCAGGCAGGCAGGCAGGTTGGCGCAGGAAGGCAGGCGCAAGGCTGGCAGGAAGGCTGGCAGGAAGGTTTGCAGGTAGGCAGGCACCAAGGCTGGCAGGCAAGCTGGCAGGCTGGCAGGGAGGCTGGAAGCAGGCTGGCAGCAAGGCTGGAAGGGAGACTGGCAGTCAGGCTGGCAGGCAGGCAGGCAGCAATCCTGGCAGGCATGCAGGCAGGCAAGGCAGCAGGCTGGCAAGGCTGGCAGGCAGTCGATGTGTCTGGAAGCAGGTCTTTCCTCTGAATGGTGACCTGCTTGGGAGCTGCTTCCCTTTATATCCGCGGGGGGCTGATGCAATGCATCCTCCCCGCATGCGCGTGAACGCTAGGCTTCCGCTGGCTTCCGCTAGGCTTCCACTCTGCATCCGCTTCATCCGCTCAGCGTCCTCTCTGAATCGGCTTTATTCCGTTCCGTGTCCGCTTTGCTGCGGCCCCCTGGAAGCCTTGCGGATTGTCCATCTGCTCCCATCTGCTTCCCATCCGCTAGGCTTCCGTGGAGCATCCGCTTTCCATCCGCCCTGCGTCCTCCCCCCATCTGTTCCTTTCCGTGTTATCTGCTCTGGTTATTATTATAAATTTTTGCCCCTTTTGAGAGCGGATAACAATGGATGGAACATTTTTCTCTTCCACTGTGTCCTTTTTACAAACGTTTTGCATCCGTCGGCCAGTGTGACAGGACCTTAAGATACTATTCCAATACTGAACTTGTATGTTCACACACCCAATTAGTTTGGGAGGTGGTGACTTCATCTACGTTCCTAGTCAGTACCAAGCAGGTTAAGAAAAGCCCTCCAAAATTAGAGGTGAATTGCACCCCTTTGCCTGAAATAATACATTGAATGCTCCATGTAGCCTGTAGACATGGTGCAGAAATAGTTTGGCCAAACCCTGTGCTAAGGGGATCTTTTGATGGGACAAAATGCAGCTGCTTAGAAAATAAATCAGTTATCACTGATATAATTGTATTTCCTCAGCTGTCTGGAAATTCCACAATAAAATCCCTGGAGATCTCTCTCCAGGGTGCTGAAGACTCCGCCACAAATTGGAAGAGTCCTGGGGTCTTCTCTTGCCATCACTTGGCTGAGACACAGACAGGGCAGCTTGCTACATAGTTTTCAATGTCTTTTTCAGAGATGGCCTCCAAAACTGCCTTTTGATCAAATGCAAACATTTTACAGAACCAAAATGTCCAGCAACCTTGGAGTCATGACTGTTCTCCAAGATCATTAACCTCTGACTCTCTGACACATATATCTTTGCATATCTTTGCAGGCTAGTCTATCTGGAATGAGCATAGGTTGCCATGGTTTGGAAACCATTTGTTGTCTTTCAGAGTGGCTTTAAGTGCGGCTGTCATCTTGTTGTTAATTTATGGTTTCTCTTTTGTTTGCACTCAGGTGGTGACTTGGGCAGCCAGTTGTCTGAATGGGAGCAGAGGTTTGACTAGTTCTGCTTTAGGGCAATTGTATTGTGTTGGATGTACATTTTGTGTATATCTGTAGATATTGTACTCTCAAATTGCAAATGTAGATGTGGGTACTCTATTTTTCTTATCTTCATTTTTAAGTGCTTTGATTTTATTGTATTGCGAGCAGTTGCTGGGGTGCATCCACAGTTTCGTTGTACTTGTACAATGACAATAAAGTTCTTCTAATTCTATTGAGGCATTTAAGACAAAAGCATCATCCAAGAAGCTCTTGTCCCCTGGAAGGTAGTGTAACACAAAGTTAAAGCAGTTAAATTATTGTCCCCATTGCACCTGCTTAGGAGATAGCCTCTGTGGGATTTTTAATGCCTCTGAGTTCTTGTAGTCAATCCACACTTCACTTCACAATCCACAAATGACACTTTGCTCCCCTCAAAGAAATGGCTCTAGGTTAGGAGTGTCCAACACATGACATAAGTTTCCTTCTCTCATATTACTCATCTTTGCTTAGTCCCTGATAGTTTTCTGGAAGTGTAATCACAGAATTGTAGCTGGCCATTATAATTTTTCTGTAACAACACAGCCCCCATGGTGACATTGCTAGTGTCAACCTAGATAATAAAAAGGGTGTTTGGATCATGATATTTCAGGATGAGTTCAGCCACAAACAACTCTTTGAGCTTCTTGAAAGCTGTCTGGCATTCTAAAGTGCATTTAAGGGGCTGTCTAAGTTTAGATTTGTCCTCCCCTTTTGTTTTTAATAGGTTTGTGCTGGGGAGTGCTATCTGCACAAATGATAGAGTGAATTGCTGGTAAAAGTTGACAAAACCCAGAAAGCTCTGCAGTTGCTTTCTGGTTGGGGTGGAGCCCAGTCCAGCACTGCTTGAACTTTTTTGGAGTCTATTTCAATTTCTTTGTGTGAGATGCGATAACCCAAACACTCTATTTTGGTCTGATGCAACTCACACTTGGAAAGATTGGCATACAGTTGCAGCTCAGTTTCTTCTCTACAGCTATTACCAGTTTCACATACTCCACCTTGGTTTTGATGTAGATTAAAATATCAACCAAATACATGAGTACCCCTTTATACAGGTGCTCATGTAAAACCTCATCTATCAATTGCATGAACACCACTGGGGTTCTCTGTCTGGAGGCCAAAAGGTAGGACTCTAAACTGGAAGCATCCCAAAGGGCATTTGAATGCAGTTTTCCACTCATCCCCCTCCTTGATTCTCACATGATGGTAGGTTTCTTGCAGGTCCAGCTCAGTGAATATTTTGACTTTGGCCAAATGAACTAGCATGTCCTTCATATGGAAGGCAGAGGAAAATGTTTTCCACATAAACAGCATTTAGCCCGTTATAATCCACTCATAGACAAAGCACCCCATCCTTTCCCTGAAACAGGACGGGTTTCTACCTGTGGTCAGGCCAGATTTTTGTCAATGAACACCTGAAATTCATCTACTGTATTTTTCAGAGGATAAGACACTCCAAAGTATAAGATGCACCTAGCTTTGGGGGAGGAAAACGAGAAACAAAATCTGCAAATTGCAAGGAGCAATTTGCCTCCTTGCAGGAAAGAGTAAACAGCCTGTTTCACCTTCAGCACAGCCTGATTAGCATAAGCAGTTGATTGTCGGTTGGATTGGCCTCCCCACGATCAGCTGTTTCAGGCTGCAGGGATTGCCATAGCCTTGCCGCCTGCACACATCCCATTTTGGCCCCCGCATCCCATTTTCAGCCTCCGCATGCCCTGTTTTCAGTGTCCAGGTGCTCCATTTTTGCCCCATTCCAGGCGGCAGGGATCAGAACGGGCAGAAAATGGGACACGTGGAGGCTGAAAATGGGGTGCGTGAAGGTGGCAATAGGCAATGGCAATCCTTGCAGCCTGAAACAGCTAATTGTGGGGAGGCCAATCCAACTGATAATCAGCTGCTTGTGCTAATCAAGCTGTACTGAAAGTGAAACAGGCTGTTTGCTGTTTTCTGCAAGGAAGCAAATGGCTGGGAACCAGAGGTCAAAAGGCTGGTGGGTGGGCAGGCTTCAGCAACATTCGCTGTATAAGATGCACAGACATTTCCACCCACTTTTGGAGGTTGAAAAAGTGTGTCTTATACTCTGAAAAATACGGTAACTCTTGGGGTCATGGAATACAGCTACAGTTTAGCCAATCTAGCCCCAGGTAGGATCTCTATGGCACGGTCTGGCTGTCAGTGAGGGGAGGGGAGTTCATCTGAGCCCTTTTTGCCAAACATCTCTCTTTAGTCCCGATATTCTTTGGGGATAGTGGGGAGGTCCTTTTCCAACCCCTGCACCACTGCCCTGATTTCCTGCTAGATGGAGGTTACCTTCCAGATTCCTCTTGCTCTCAGGAAGGACGATTCATCCAGATTTTTAACAGTCTCCTTCTCTGGTTTATGTAAGGATTCCACTTTTTTAGCCATGGCCAACCCTAACATCAGCAGCCGGTCCAACCCTAGGGACACTATGAAGCTTCAAGTCTGTATATGAGCCTCATCTGCATTTCCATGAGTTTGGTGACAAATGTTGCTGGGATGCCCCCTGCTACCAATTCATCTAGCTGGCAAAATGTGATACGGGCTTTCAGCATCTCAAGCACATCCCCAATTTCTCAACCAGAGCTGGTTAACCAGGCAGTGGAACGTGTCTGCGGGACATGCAGTTTCACCCTCTGTCTCTTCTCCAGGGGTGATTTCTTCCATGGCTGGGCTGTGTAGTACTTATTTCATGTTTGGTTGATTTCCATCTCTTCGACCAGTACATACCAATTGTGGAGTGTTGCGTTGACATTCAGGCTCCCCTCTGGTCTGCGTTCCTGGCGGGAGCGTGGACCACCCTGATTGGCTAACGCCGTTTGACAGCCGGCTATAAATAGGGCTGTCAAACGGTGTCAGCTGTTGCCACTAGCTGACTGCTCACTAATTCAGGCAGTCATGGCAACCCCTTTGTTTTAATGAAATAAAGGTTCTTACCTTGTTGTTCCAAGTCCGCCTCAGTTCTTATCCACCGCTCTACAACACTGGCGACGAGGGTGGGATACTGAGGCGACCGGAGAACACAGCTGAGTGCAGTCACTTTTAAAGAGCTGGAGTCACTAAGCAAAAAGAGCCGAGGCCACTACGAGCTGCCTATCACTATCGCCAACACCATTTCGCGAGCGCGAAATGCAACTTTTATACTGAAGAGACTGTCATCGCTGAAGAGATGTCTTCACCCCCTGCGTCTGCGTTCCCACCATTTAGACGATCGGCAGAGACTGGGAATCGTATAGGAGCCGTTTTCGACTGCTTCCTGGATGCTAGTAGGACCTCACTGAAGCTTCAGCCCATAGAAAAAGTCCTATTTCCTAAGACTTTTGTGGGACGCTGCGTTTTTGACAACTGCCAACAGCATTGGTAGCCCCACGAACCCTGTTCAAGAAAAGGTCCCTTGGGGGGAAGCTGCAGGAAATCCTCTCTAACACTACTTCACCCAAGCCCTCACAAATTGCTAGGAGGCACATGCCTTTAGGAGGCGAGTGTCAGGGTGAGGAGAGAGCTTCAGTGAATACATGGCTGCTTGAGGTCTGCTCCCTTACACTGTTAGATTCAGGAATTATTTAGGAGGGATATGCTCCTATTACCAAATAGTATGTGGAGTTAAAGACCTAAAGCTACAAAAGGCGCTATTAGCTAAAAAGGACCTAACCTTAGCAACAGCCATTGAGCGAGTCTCAAGCTGCTGAGCTTTCTGCTCAATCTTGCAGCTGAAATCCAGGGGAGCCCCAATCAAACAAATTAGCTCATCAGCCCAAATTTGAGGAGGTTTTCCTGATGAAACTCGAAGACCCACATTGTTATAAACCGTCTTAAACAAACAGAACCCCCTTCATAGACTCTAAATCTGAAAGAGTTTTCCCCCCCGCAGCAACCCATCTGCTTAAGCTGTGGGGGAACATCAAGTTAAGAGCATCCTGAGGCATCAGAATGCCATCGTGTTTAATTGCCAGAGGAAGGGCCACCTAGAAGGGGGTTCGCCAAAGCTGGGGAAAACCTATTACGCAGAAACCCAACCAAAGACGCCACCTTTCCAAGGAGCAAGTGAAGACGTGCCTATACCTGTTATCACTTCAATCAGTTCAACAACAGCTCTAACAAAATCAGTATTTTTGTCTCCTTGAAGGTAAACCTTGCAAAGATGGAGGTGGATACAGGATCTGCTCTCTCCATTGATTTCTTGGAACACCCTTAAAAGAGCTGCCTATCTGGGATTTCCAAAAGAAGAAGCTCCTTGACTGCCATCTGACTCTGCAGATGATTACCAAGCAAGAATATTCCTGTCCGTCAGGAAAGGGAAGTTCTTCATTCAATTCCAAACTTTTAAAGGCCATCTTACTCTCTTGTTGTGGTAAATGGTGCTCTCCCCAGTTTACTAGGTTTAGATTGGTTCCCTGCCCTTGCGTCTAAATATAAACAGCGCATCCTCAGCTGTAACCACTTGATATTCGAACTCTCGTATTCCAAAGACTAGTCTGATATGTATCAGCGAGGGTTGGGATGTTTATTCTGGCCACCCCCAATCATTTAGGTAGACCCTCAAGCAACTTCCTGTATGCCTTTAAAACCTCGCAGAGTGTACCTTTTTGCAATCCGCTCTACAGTTAGATAGGAACTGACAAACTAACTCAAACAAGCAGTATGTAGAACCAGTAGGACTTCGCTAAATGGGAGACCCACCATTAGTACACTCCTCTTAAAAAAAGATGGTAACATCAGAATTTGCGCTGATTACAAAAATTTCCCTGAGTAAATACCTCCAAATCAGACGCTTATTCCAGTTCCCATTATTCCAGCACCTTTTACATTCTTTTGAACCTGGGTTTTTTTCGCCAAAACTGATAATGTCCCAAAGCGATACACAGCAATTCCCAGTGGATGTAATCACACAAGCAGAACTACAACATAGTAACTCACACAGGGAGCTTTTAAGTCGCAAACGCCTTCAGTTTGGCGTGAGGTGTAGCCCCTGGGATATTGTCGAAGTCCCGGCATGGAGAGGCACTTCAAATCTCCCCGGAGGTAGTTCCTAGTATTTCATGATATCTGTAATTTCCGCCACAATTAAACCTCAGTTGTTACAGAGAGTAAGTCAGTTCTAGACATATTCAAGACTAAATGGCCCTCAAACTAAAGAAAGAAAACATGCACCATTTGCCACTGAAGCAAATTTGATTTCCTGGGTTATAGAATGATTGCCTCCGTGCATACACCCTATAGAGTTTCTAAAGATCAGAGCCCATCCACGCGGCAACTACTCCTACCAACAAAACCAACTCCAGGCCTTTTTAGAGACTTGTCAATTTTCTGTGCTGATTTCCTTCCTCACAAAAGCTTTCATCCGCAGAACCTTTACATAGACTTTTGCGACAAAAAGTCCCCTGAGCCCAGCGGGACCTAGGAGAAGCCCATGGCCCTTCCACTCTGTTAAAATCCTTGATCACCTCTAATGCCAGTTTTGATTCAGTTCAACCAACACCTTCCATAGTTCTTGCTTGCAGTACGCTTCCCCTTTCGGTCATAGGGGCTGTTCTTAGTCACAGACTGCCAAATGGCTCTGAGGCACCCATTCCTTCTTCTCCATAACTTTTTCTTCCAGCTGAGCGCAAGACTTACAGCCAGACAGATAAAGAAGCCTTATGCTCTCTGTTTAAACAATTGTCCACGAATTCCTCTTATGGCCATCACTTTGAACTAATCATGGATCATAAGCCTTTAGCTAGGCCTTTGCTGCTGAATAACACAAACAAACCTCAGATTATATCCCCAAGGATGACTAGATGGACTTTGTTTTGGCTGCGTTATTCCTACAACTGATGCCATAGACCTGGAAAAAAACCTCTCACATGCTGATGCTCCCAGCTTGCTGCCCATTGCCGCGTTCCATTTGAAGATCCTGCACCAATCCATGCTGTTTATCTCTCTCTTTTT
>BHFT01049700.1:0-22234 GCA_004320025.1 Laticauda laticaudata | reverse complement strand
GAGCTCCATCATTTGAGACTTTCAAGAAGAGATTGGACTGCCATTTGTCAGAAATGGTGTAGGGTCTCCCGCTTGGGAGGGGGGTTGGACTAGATGACCTATAAGGTCCCTTACAACTCTGATTATCTGTTATTTATCATAGAAGAGGCTGTTAGAGAAGTATTGTTCTAGCAGTTATTAAATTGGTCAGACTCAGAAATTATTAGTGTATTTTTAGTGCTGAAATTAGCAATCATAGGCCAGTCACGGGAAAAGATCTAATCCCTATATGATTAAGCAGGTTAATTTGTTACTGCTTGGGTTTTCCATTACAAAGAACTAAGGAGCAAGTGAAAGATTTTAACACAAAAACTATAAAGTAGGGCACTGCAAGTCTGAATGTGCATGTGTATCTTTTTAACCTTTTCATCTCTTTTTGCCAGGACTTTATATTTTATGCTCCTCGCCTAAGAATCAACAAGAGAATCCTGCAGCTGTGCATGGGAAATCATGAGCTGTATATGCGCCGTAGGAAACCTGATACTATTGAGGTCCAGCAAATGAAAGCCCAGGCCCGTGAAGAGAAGCACCAGAAAGAGCTAGAAAGGTGTGTGCAGGAGCACAGGAACTACAACATAGCCTCCTACATTAAGTGTGATCATTCTGCAGTAGATATGTTAATAGCCTTACCATACTATAGCCTAAATGGCAATTATAGGGTTACCAGAAATTAACCTAGAGTGAGTATAGATTGGTAAGGGGTTGACTTGCTTGAGATCTTCAGATCCTCTTTATGTCCTTCATGGTTCCTTAATAGAAAAGTTTAGGTCACCAATCATGAGTGACTAGAAATGCAATCATTACATAATAAGTACTACTGTTGGTTGAAACAAATGTTCAGATACTTTCACATTGTTTTGTCCTGGTTATTATGAAAAAAATAAAAAAAAAATGTGGTAAAATGTTTCCTAGTCTGCTCCAGTTCCAGAACTAATTTAATTTTATATCTGAAGAGAGATGTTGGAAAATGAGAAGAAGAAAAGAGAGACAATTGAGAAGGAAAAAGAGCAGATGATGAGAGAGAAAGAAGAGCTGATGATGAGGCTGCAGGAGTATGAAGTCAAGACACAGAAAGCAGAAAGAGGTACTACTTGCATTTTGTTGCCGAAACCCACATCCATCTTTCTATGTTCCCCACTTCTGATCCAATAAGCAGTGTCTTTAACAAGCAATAGTGATGTAAAATGTCATGGCGTACCATGGATTGAGTTTCCTAATTAATAGAAATACCCAGACAGGTAAACATGTCCTTCTGAGAGGAGAAGAATCTCACCCTGATCAGCTCCCAGAACTTTTTTCTGAGAAAGACTCCCTCCAAGAGAGTTGTCAGCAGGAGGAGCCTGCAATAACAGGGAATCATGGTTGTGCTGTTACCATCAGGCTCTGATTTTAGGCAGCGCTGCTGCATAGTTCCAAAGTATCAGTCTCCTATGTTAATAGTTTGATTGAGCAAAAAATTAACCATTGAAGTAATGTTTGTGTAGTGTCAAGTGCAATGAAACCAGAAGTAATCATCACTGATTATCTTGGCAGGTACGTGATTTGGACAGAGTTAGTCTAATAGATATAGATAGAAATAATCACATATGATTATAAAACCCAAATGAATGACATCTGCCTTTAATCTATAACTTGCTCACAACATGGACACATCCTTATTGGTTTCTTGGCCACAAAGCAAAAGTGATTTTCCTCTGCTTGCTTCTAAGATGTCCAAAAGGTACTTTTTTCCAAAACCAACCTGACTTTCTAGGTGCTAGAATCTAGGATTTTTTTCTTTGAAAATGTTTTGCTTCTCTCTAAGAAGCTTCTTCAGTTCATGAAAAAAAAAAAAACACCTTTGGGATAACCATGACCTGAATAATTGAGAGTAGACATTCCTTCTAAGATGTTTTCCAGTCTTCCACCTCAGTCAACAGCCTGAGGACTTCCTGCAAGTCAGCCAGTGCTATCATCTCTGGTGACTAAAGCTGTAACTATTTATCTTCAAAGAATATCTTGCATATAAAACAAGCACCAGAATTCCAAAAGCATGAATATATGGAAGCCAGAAGTCTCAGTTGCATGTCATACTTAGCCATAAAATGATATGGTGAAAGGAATTTCTCTAAATCTCTGCAAGTACTACAGGTAATCCTCGACTTACAACCACAATTGATCCCAAAATTCATGTCACTAAGCGATAAAGTTGTTACATGAGTTTTGCCCCATTTTACAACTTTTCCTGCCATACTTGTTAACTGAACTACGACAGTTGTTAAATTAGTAACACAGTTGTTAAGTGAATCTGGTTTCTCCATTGACTTTGCTTGTCAGAAGGTTGCAAAAGCTGATCACATGGCCCCATAACACTGCAGCGGTTATAAATATAAGTCAGTTGTCAAGCATCCGAATATCAATCTGCTGCGATGGTCCTAAGTGTAAAAATTGGTCATAAGTCTTTTTTCAGTGCTGTTGTCAACTTCAGTCATTAAGCAAACTGTTGTAAATCAAGGACTACCTGTACTACCTTTTCCCACAAGAAGCCAGACTGGTGCAATTTCCAATGAGTGGGGTGTTTTTTTTAAAAAAAATCAGCATTTAAAATATATGTGACTGTTCCCTCCCCCTTACCCCCCCCAGAGCTCTCAGACCAGATCGAAAAAGCCAGGCAGCTGGAGGACGAAAGAACAAGAGCCCAGGAGGAAGCAGAGCGTCTGGAGAACGAGCGTTTGATGGCTCTGCAAGCTAAGGAAGAACTGGAGAGACAGGCTGTTGACCAGATGAAGAGTCAGGAGCAGCTGGTATGGATCGGAGGCATTCCAGAAGGAAACTTGGAAAATTGATATGAATCTTAGCAAAATAGTTGGGCTAAGCTCCTCTCCTCAAGCATCATCAATCTTTTTAAATCTTGCCTTTGGTTCTTAAAGCCTTCATGGCAACCAACGGTGTGTTTTCAAAGTAATTTTAAAACATGTGGTCAGAGTGCAGTACTGCAGGTTACTTCTGCTGACTGTTGGCTGCCTGCAATTTGGCAGTTCAAATCCCACCAGGTCAAGGTTGACTCAGCCTTCCATCCTTCTGAGGGGGGTCAAATGAAGAGCCAAAATTGTTGGGGGCAATATGCTGACTCTATAAACTGCTGAGGGCTGGAAAGCACTATGAAGCTGTTTATATAAGTCTTAAGTGATTTGCTATTGCTAAAATGGATACAGTACAGAAAATGGACCATACGAGCCAAGTTTTTCCTGAATCAATGACAAAATAAAATTTAAGGACACATCTGCTTTTACAGAACAGGGATCTCTACAATCTAGTGCTGCTATAGAGAAAGTGGTTGAGCTGCATTTGAGCTGGAAATGAATTAAAACCCCTGCAGGGGTCAAAGATACCTTATAGAAAGAAATTGTCTTTTAATGTTCTAACTTTTAATGTTCTAACAAAATAAAGTAGCTATTGTTGATACTGCAGGAATAGACGAATGGGTTTCTTATAGTTGCCACTAGCAAATTTTATTCAGGCAATATTTAATAAAATTTGTGAAAGTTCTTTTAAGGCCAACTTAATAAAGTTGGATGATAGTTATCTATCCTTTGCATAACTAAAGTTTGCCCACCTATATTTTACTTTTTTGTAGCTGCTACTATGTCATTTTCTGACCCAAGAAATGTCCGACCCCATCCAAAACCAGAGGCTCTAGGAATAGGGAGCAGTTCTCTTACTGATCCATAATACTTCTATCTCATGTAATTTCTTTTTCCCCTCTCAAAAAAGGCTACAGAACTTGCAGAATACACAGCCAGGATTGCTCTTCTGGAAGAAGCAAGGAAGCGTAAAGAGTCTGAGGTTGAAGAATGGCAGCACAGGGTAAGCTAACTTTGCTTTACTTTCAGGGTTTTAGCAACTTTAGGTCTTACTTGGATCTTGATTACAATATGATTCATTGGAAATACACTGTATAACATACAGTCTATTGTCCTATAAAATTTGCTGCACTATAAAGAATATGAGCCACACTGCATCAGAACTGACATTTCATATTTGCTTTCCACAACGACCAACACGATGCTCCCAGAAAGCTCATAAAGAGTGTGTGAATTGAGTGTTATCGCACTGGCCTGCTATTTAAGAAAAAACAAGTATTTTTTATTCAAACTAGGAGTATTTCTATTACCAGGAAGATCCAAATAAAATTCAAAACCTGCTTTGACTTTTCAAACATTCCCCTTGCAAGCTGCAAATGGAATGGACGTAGTAGTATACTGTATATACTTGCATATAAGCTGACTTTAGAACGCTTTTTTTTTTTTTCAAATTTGCCGGGGTCGGCTATACGCCGCGCATAAAATCGATTTCTAGACCAACAAAAATTGCACATCGATATGATTAATGAACACCACTTCTCAGATCTGCAAATATCGATATTACCATACACATTATTATAAACCCCATCCGTTATTATCGGTGACGTTGAGGAGGGCCCGGAAATTACCACCATGGTATCAGCCAGCGGTTATTTCCCATCGGTGGTCTCAATGACGCTTTGAAGGAAAATCCCCACCTTCTCCCTCTCGGTGCCGCCGTTCGCTTGATTTCGCCGCTGCCGAACAGCGACTAGCGAGGGCGGCTTCCCACAATGAGAGTTCTTGAGCTCTCGCGCTCCCCTATCAGCTGGCCCTTAAGCAGCCCTCGCCTCAAGTAAAATGTTTGCGCGAAGCTCATGGGCATCCATTTTTCTCCCTGGATGGACGCATTGAGCTGCAACTTTTATGCCCCGCCGCCTTCCCTTCTGGAGCTTCACTTCTAGCTGTTCAGGAGTCGCGCCAAAGCCCTGTCCTCCCAGAATCTTTCTGACGTTTGGAGCCTTTGGGTCTGCCCATCTTCACAGCGTGTTTCGAGCTCGGCGCCATTGATCACACACCGTGATTGCTCAGAACAGCGAAGCCTGGACAGATCGAAGTTAATTTGGGCAGGGTGTTCGTGTGCTGGGATCTACTCGAAAAATAGTTACTAATTATACCTGTCCAGGCTCTTGAGGGAAATTGTCGGTTAATACGCCATCGTAAATTACGCCATCACCAGATTTTTTCATGGTCTCCAGAATTTTTCTTTATCAGGGGTGAACACCATGGTATTTGGGGGTCCGCGCCAACAGCGGCTAGGCCCCTCGGATGTCGGCTTATATGCGAGTTTATTGCAAAAAAATTCACTTCATTTTGCCTGGCAGTTTTTAAGGGTCGGCAGGATGCCGAGCATCGGCTTATTATGTGATGTATATCGATAACATAAAATCCCCATATTTTTGCCAAAATTCTCTGAATTCCATTCTATCATTCAAAGATAATCTGTTTTTCTGAAATTCAAATATGTAAACTTATTTGGCCACCATGAAAATTGGCAAAATTATTCATAAGCAATTGTCAGGTTTTGATATGTGTGTCGACTCTGATGAGCTTGTCGATCAGAAAGGTCGCAGTTCAGTGGTCGTTCGAATCCCTAGCACCACATAACGGAGTGAGCTCCTGTTACTTGTCCCAGCTCCTGCCAACCTAGCAGTTCAAAAGTATGTAAAAATGCAAGTAGAAAAGTAGGGACTGCTTTGGTTGGAAGGTAACAGTGTTCCGTGCACCTTTGGTGTTTTGTCATGCCGGCCACATGACCATAGAGACATCTTTGGACAGTGCTGGCTCTTCAGCTTTGTAACGGAGATGAGCACCACCCCCTAGAGCCGGAAACTAACACATGTGTGAGGGGAACTTTTACCTTAATGTAACATTTAAATTGTTTTTTCTCAGATAGATGATAATAAGACCTCATTCTATCTGCAGCAACATCAGTAAAATTCAAAACATAAATTTATCACTGTTAAGTTAAAACAAAAATGTCTAGACAAGATCTCAAAAATTATTATTTCCTTTCCAGGTTCATTACAAATGGATTGCAATTGATAATTTTGCAACATTAGTAGTGTGCAAAGGATCATTGACACACTATATAATAGTTTGCTTTGAAAAGTTTGTGATCAGGCTGTACTGAAATTTCCATAAAAGAAAGCAATTAACACTTATTAACTGCTTCTTGTACTAATATCCACTGAAATCCCATTTCCTGTAACAACAATTGCCTTAATGGAATTGTCCCAGTAGTCATTCCTGGGGGAAAAAATTGGCCATATTGGAAAAATGCTGTTCATTAATTTTCTTCTTGGTGTTTTAACAATGGCTTCAATTTTTAGTCAGGTTTTTGTCAGGTTTCTTGTCATTAGAGGTTAGCAGATGTCCTAAGTACTTTACCTCAGTTCAAATTAACATAAGATTTAAACCAGTTACTGCTTCTAATTCTGAACAATTTTATACAGGCTATAAACCTAATACTTATGATTTTAAACAGTACAGTTTTACAACATTAGTAACTAAAAAAAGCGCATTCAACTTCTAAACCTTCCATTTCCATTTCCAATCAGTCCATTACAAAGTTCTGAAGAAGGTTCTTCCTCATATGATATACAGTACGTAATGTTTTAGTTTTACCTTTTTTTGTTCTTAGTTCTTCACTTTTTATAAAAGATTCAGCCACCCACATTGTCTGCATTCTTTTCCAACCTTTGCCCATGCACCTTTGAGAAAACTCTGTATCTCAGACACGGGTGCTTCCAATCTTTGCTCTTTGGCATAACAACTAATGACTGGGGTTTAAGGCTTTCTCATTACTTCTCAAATAACCAGTTCCTTATCAGTATGCCCAAGGTCTTTTAAGTGAGTTACAGCCTACTCCTCAGCTCTACAAACATCAACAGCATGTTCCAGTGCTAAATCATCTGTCCCTAAACAGTCTGACTCTTACTCTTTCATGTCTTATTCCATGTAATCACATAACTGTCCCAAACTCTCAAGACTGCACTAAAAGATTTAATTATGCTACATAGGCCTCTCTCTTTTATTGTAAAAAATGTGTTCCTCCCTTATGTAATGTCCTTGCTTAATACATAGCAAGTTTCAGATTTCTCAACACCTGCACCATCTGCTTACTAAACTTCTCTTCAAATTAGAATGTATTAAATATGTCTGTTGTCTCCTCCCCATCAACAAGCTGAAACAAGACTGCTTGTAATTTCTCATTATTTTTATTTGCCCCACTTGCCAAATAAAGTTCAAGCCTGTGTTTCCATCTTCTCCAAAATTGCAATAAAACCTAAACCTAGAGGCTGTTGATAACACCTGCACCACACTCAAAGCTTCTCAGTTGACTTCTAAATCTATATTATGTTTACACAACAGACATAAATAATAAGAAAAACAAATTTAGTGCACAGCTAGGCTTTATTGATAACTTGCAGGTTACATCAGTGATAGAGAGCCATTCATGCAGAGATGGTTCTTTTGATCCAGTAATATTCTTCTTGCAAGTAATGCATTACAACATATAACTATACCAACTTGTGTTTTCCAAATATATTCAAAAGCATATTGCATCTAGTAGTATAAGTATTGCATAGCCATTGTGACTGGATTAGTAACACTTGATAGCTTTATTCCTCACAGGTTTGACTATTGCCTTTTAAAACATTCAGGTTTATGGAAGTAATTTACTCTATCTTGAGATAGAGATTCCATAGTTAAATATGTCAAAGCTTCGGGAACAGCTTCTCATCAAACAGCTGCTCAGGTGGCTATACAATTGAGCCATGTGACATAATTTAAGGGAGCACAAATCCCATTTGCCGATATGAATGGATAGAAAAGTGCATCTGAACCAGAAGGAGAGTCAGGAACATAGTCATTGGGAAAAGTGAATGGAAGCACGGTTGAAAATTTAGTTATTAATTGATTAAATTATCATAAATCTGTATATTTTAAGATTATTTGGGGAACACGCAAATGTCATCAGATCTCATCTGTTAGTGTTGTTATTTTCTAAATAACACTATCACTAGAAATATATTCTTGGTTTCCCTTTTCTAGGCTAAAGAAGCCCAAGATGATCTGGTGAAAACAAAAGAAGAATTACACCTGGTAATGACTGCTCCACCTCCTCCACCTGTATATGAACCAGTGAACTATCATGTCCATGATAATCTTCAAGATGAAGGAACTGAGTCCTCTGGCTACAGTGCAGAATTCTCAAGTGAAGGCATACTGAATGATCGTAATGAAGAAAAGCGAATTACTGAAGCCGAAAAGAATGAGCGTGTCCAAAGACAGCTGAAGGTAGGACTTACCACATAATCTGTTAACAATACAAAACATTTATTACCATTCTAAGTACCATTTTATAATTTTCTCAAGAAGGGAGAAAGATGTTAATTGAAATGTATCTTTTTTTCAAAGTCTTGAGAAAGGTATATTTTATGGAGAAAGAAGATGATAATGTATGACATAATCTAAAAATCTTTGCTACCATGTATGGAAGATAGCAATGACTTGGCAAATTTAAATGATCTAGATCTTGCATCTTCTTCTAATGCTAACCATTATAGGCTCTTAGACATGACTATGCTTATGACCATAGAACGATATGTACACAATTCACCCTCAGATAGCATTTGCAGAATTTTCATATTAATTTTTTGTTTTCCTCATAATGTCAGTTTCACAAATTTATTCTTCGCGCAAGTATGTAATACTGTGTTTAAATATTGTAGACGCTGACTGATGAACTAGCTCAGGCCAGAGATGAAGACATGAAGACTCAGAACGACCTCATCCACACAGAGAACATGCGACAAGGCCGAGACAAGTACAAGACACTGAGACAGATACGACAAGGGAACACCAAGCAGAGAATTGATGAATTTGAAGCTATGTAAATGTAATTTCAATGAAGACTCTGGGAAATGCAGATTTTGAATGTTGACGTTTCTTCATGAAAGGTCACTTGCAAAGTCATACTAGTAAATAAAGAAATAAACTCCCACACTGTCAGATGTCTGCTGAATTTAATAAAAACAGCCACCAGGATTTAAGTATACTAAGGAGAACAGTCACAGAGATGTAGTAAAAATCTTATTCATATTGTGTCAAAAAACTAATGTCAAAGGGTGTCTCAGAGTCACTTTTTTCCTACATGTTAAAATATTTTTTTCAGCTTTAATAGAGGGCTTTTTAATACTACAAGTATATCCAGATTTGTTTCGAGTGTGGGAAGATGTGCCACGTTTCTTATTCTTAAACACCCATTGTATTTGAAGATTGTGATGTTCTTAAGTCACAAGTCATTCCTCCATCTCACTTCCTCTTGTTATTGCTGCAAAAATGTCACAAAAGGACTTTAAAAAAACCTGTCATCTTGAATTGGGGAGGCTCCCTGTGATCTCTCAGAGGGAGTGCATGATAGGCACTCTTGGATGCCTCTCTTATATTATGGATAGAGGGAAATTGTCGGTGTTCAATATTATACAAGTGTTGAACTGCAGCTTAACCAGTCAGCTGTAGTATCATATTTATATAATATATATATATATACAAGTTAAAGATATAAGTAGCATATAATTCTAGTTTGAAAAGGGTATTTTTGCTTTGTATATTTTGTTATTATTTCTTGTTAAACGAATGATATTTGGGGGGGCAGCAAAATCTAATCTCTTGGGTGAGGTACAATATAGGAAACATTTGTAAAGATGATTTTTTTTTTACTTGAAAGAAAATTGTAAACCATGCCTGTTATTCAATGCAAATAATTTTACTATTCCTATTTTTTTCTAGCAAATTTTCTAATTTTTAAAAAATGGTACCATTTCAGACTCCAGCCATGAAGGGACTTTTATCAGCGTTTTAAAATGTCTCTGTTGAAGAGAGTTGCTATGGATTTTCCTCAGTATCCCCTTGTTAACCTCCATTTGACCACCATCACTTCCCAGCCTCCCCCCTCCGCAGCCAATCCCATTTTTGGCTTTGGGAACACCCACCGTCAAGAGTACAGTATGTGGCTAATCCTGCTTTACATACAACTTCCTATGCTGCTTTGTATTTTGAAGTTTATACCTCTGGAATCCTGATATAATGTGGTGGGATGCTTTGTTGAATGCAGTTGACCCATAAATAAAAATCTGCAAGGCAACATTTTTTTCTCTTAAATTTCTCCATTTCTTGTTTCTGAAAAACTATGAAGCAACCGATTTGTTCAAACGACAGATCATATTAGTAATCAAACAAAGTAAAATAATTATGGAAGAAATTATGACATTGAAGGTAAACTTTTAATTAAGTTCAATATATACATTAGTAACACAGAACAGCAAAACCTTTGCCTTGGATGCCAGGTAGAAGTTAAGTTAATAATTATGAGCTTTAACCAGCGGTAAAGTTTCTAAATAGTGTGACCCATGTTTAGCCTTAATCATAGTCTCGCTGACTCTAGCAACTGAACCAGCTGATTACTGAACAGTACTGATGTAAACAATAGGAATGGCAGTTGCAATATAAGATTGCCAGCACTTCTGAGGAAGGGTGGTTTTTTTTTAATTCTTGCTTTCCTCTTTTCTGCAAAGAACAAAGTCTGCAATAGCCTGATCACAGCCACCGTACCCAGAATTCTGAAAGGCTTATTGTTTCCCAGGAAAGATGCCCCTATTTGTGGGTGATAAAAAAAAATCAAAATGGAATGAAAGAACTGATGGCTTCTGCATTCCATGTTATTGTCTTGAAAGCCTAGTGATGGTTTAACTTTAGGCTAGCCTAGGTTTGGAAATCATTAGACTGAGGCTGAGCTAAACCTGGAACAGGCCAAAATTATATCTTATGAGTAAGGCATGTCTTTTTAAACTATTGTTTAGATTCTCCTGTTGAACTTAATGTGATCTGTGCCCTGTAAATGTATGCCTTTGTTTCACTTCAGTTCTTGGTAAGTTTGCATTGTCTGTAGCCTTGTAAATATCAGGAATAATTACTTGATAATGAGATGAGGAGGGGGTATTCCCTCACCCTTTTTTGAGCTTCATTTGTTCACCAGGACAGCTGTATTCACATTTATTCAAAAACCAGTGCAGCATTCTGCACTCCTGCTTTATCAGGATCTTGAGTTCGTGAAGATGTGTACAACCCAACATGGTATTTTGTAATTGCCAAATTACCCATATTATTAACTCATTCCATTTATTAAAATGTTAATTGTAATTTAAATGGGAAAGTAACATCCTGAAAAACTAGCATCCTTACTAAACATCTTCATTTCCCAGATGACATTGGGAAATACAGATTTTGCATCAACATAGTTGCAAAAGAAGTTCTTAGTAAAAAAAAAAATGACAGATGGCTACAGATTCCCAGATATTTCTGCAGACAGTAGTGTTTAAAATATGTAATACTTCTTGTAAAAGGTCTTCCTGCAGTACTGTAGGATACCCTGGATATGTTTGGTATTAGTAAATTTTCCCTTTATTTTTTTCTTATCCTGAAATTAGCATATATGTAATACTTGTTTAAATAATCTTAGCACTTCATAAAAAGACTGAAGAATGCTACTTTTCTATGTAAAGAATATAGGCATATGGAGAGTGCAAGGGATAGACAAACAACTGTCCGTTGAGTGAATATGTTCAAGAATTCCTCCAGAGCTGCATTTTTATAAACAATATAGTATATAACTTTCCCATAAAACAGCATTGGTCATGTTGGCCATGAGAAAAACATAAAAATCAATACAGAACATATCTTTGTTAGGGCCAATAGAAGTTTAATAAAAATTTCAAAGTTCATTTTTATATAATTGTATTCAAAGTTTTAAAGAACTAATAAAACTAATAAAAGGAATTGGAAAGAAAGCTAAGAAGTGCAATAAAGAAAAAAAAAATAGAAGTAGATTCTGGCTTTACAGCAAGTTATAAGTACAATTATAAATTTACCTTTTACTCTAAGGTTACAAATGACTTTTCTTTCTACAATCAATCCTGTATAATTATAAAACCATAAATCAAAAATCATTTTTATGCAAAAAGTCCATAAAAGGGTCAGTAAATCAGTAAGAAACATTGTCTTCTCTAACCAGAAAATATACTTTGATATTTATTAATTTTTAAAATCCTTTGAAACAATATATGTATTTGAATTCAAAATTTTCTAGCTTTTTTACATGTCTGCTAAACATGAAAACATGTCCCTCTTTCATATTTCCAACATGTATTTGAAGTGCCTTTATACATTCTAATCTAGACAATTTCTTTGGTGACATACACCAGCATATAATATTTTATAAAAATTCTCTTATAACAATGTAAATTTCAATTCTTTCAAGGGTATATTTTCCCATTGTTCCATATACATATTATAGCCAAAGTTTTAGCCCACTTTTACTTGTTTTTCTGTTTCAAATTTCAATAAACCTTTGTACATTTTAGAAATTTACATTTGCATCATTTGTACACAATTCTTCAAATCCAGTCTTACGATATTCAAAACAATAAATTCTATCAGCCTACCATTAGTTCTTCACTTGGTTTTATTTTAGTCCCCTTGACAAAAAAATAAAAAAATAAAAACTTTCAAAACCAACAAAGTCATCTGCAAAAAGGCATTAACTTAGATTTTTCTTTTTTTATCTTTACTTCCACAATACTCTTGTCTTATTATTTCTATTCAGTATTTCACAAACCAAACTAATAAGAGAGGAAATAGTAGGCAGCCCTGTTTTATTCCTTATTGTATCTCACAAGGCTTTGTAAAATCCCTATTAATATTTTTTGTGTTTTCTATGAAGTATAAGTTGATCTTACCTATTTACCCAATTATTTAATAAAGATATTGGTCTATAGGTTGTTATTAAAGTCAGAACTTGTTCTTAGTGTTACATTGGCCTCTTTCTATCTCTGACATCTTTCCTCCCTGTAAGAGTTCATTTGTTTTGTAAAGATTGTGAACATTCATCTTCAAAACATGTATAATAAGAACCTGACAATTCACCTGGCCCAGGCACTTTGCCTGGTTTAAACTTTTTTTTATAGTTTCAGAAACTTCTATTTTTATGAGTCCATTATCTGCTTCTATTCCTTTGTAATCCTTGGTAAATTTTGTTTTTTTAGATACTCATCTATTTTCTTTAGAGATATGTCACTTTTTTTGCCCCATTTTTATTTAGTTAGTTTGTCAAACATATATGAGAAAACAAATATAAGTATGAACATAACATATAAACAAGTATATACCGAATAAATGAAGAGTATGAATAAATGGGAACAGTAGGATGGGTGGCAGGCACACTGGTGCGCTTATGTGCGCCCCCTTAAACAATTGGGATAATATTGATAAAATACTTTTTGTATAGCCATGCTTTCCATTAAGACAGTATCTCCTTGAAGCGATTTGCCTTGAGTTATTAAAAGATTTTCATGTGGAATTTATCACTAAAAAGAGATTTTGCTTTGTGGCAGGATAAGACAATTCCATCTGGTGAATCAACATTCTCTTAGGAAATTGGTGTTTGGTGGGAGATTGGAATGGAGTGATCCCCACACAACTGGATAGAACTTTTGAGAAAAATATTAAAATCACACGCAGGTTTCAGAGTTTATGAGAATTCAACACTGACACTATTGATTGGAAACCATAAAAAGGAGAAAAGGAAAAATACTGGCCAGTTCTTGAGCCACCTACCTTTATCCCAGTTTTCATTCTTAGATGGATTATTCATTATTTCCTCTTTGTTTAACATCAAATAAAACATACACAACTATTTTACAGTTGAACTGGATTTGGAGTAATTACGGTATTTGGTTCCACTGTACAACCTTATGTATTGGGTTGGTTTTTCACTGTATATGGGTCATTTGGCAGTAGGGAAAGAATTGATTGATTGACAGAAAGAGACTAACAGGATACAAATCAAGCTGATAATTATTCCATTTACCGTTGTTAGTCTTGTATCTACTTACTTTGGTCTTTGGGTTGTTTATTAAAGAGAAGGCTATTACAAGGAAATCCAGAATAGGGAGCAATAAAGTAATTCAGCATGCAACAAGAAGATAATTGACATGGATGGGTTTCAAAGTTTGTAAGTTTAAAATGTGAGTATGTATGTGCATTATGGTTGGTTATCTTTTCTGATTTAAAAAAATAGAAAAAGGTCTTATAAAAAATAAAAATGGAAAAGGCAGTAATAAAAAAGAATGAAGCATGAGAAAGAAATATCTATTCTTCATACCTGTGATAGATGTGTCAGTTGAAAAGTTCTCACTGAAGAAATCATTCCATTAAAGGATTATATTACCTAATAGCACCATTACAGGAATGTCTAATTCTTTGAAACATTGTGGGATGACTGTATCTAGGTATACCATTTCAGACTGAAGATGGAAGCTTACATCGTTGAATGTGTGTGTGTGTGTGTCTTGTTAATGTAATACTTCAGGGTGTCAAACTTACAATGTCATGTCATCACATGATCTATTGCAATTTTTTTCCCCTTTGCTGGGGGTGGGATGGCCAGTGTGTGATGTATCCAGCCCCTGGGCCACAAGTTTGACATCCCTATAATATATGGACAACAAATGTATCATTGGGAAAGCTAAGCTAGAATCCTTCATTATAACTTTCCTGTTTCTTATGTGCAGGGAATGTTGGACAGCATTCAATTGTTGGGTAGTCCTTCCTTTTGGAGTTTTTGGTGCTCCCTGAATCCGGCTGTTTGATTGCAGACCAGAGGTGGAATTCAGCAGGTTCTGACCAGTTTGGAGAACCGGTAGCAGAAATTTTGAGTAGTTTGGAGAATTGGCAAATACCACCTCTGACTTGAGATTTTACAGTATCCTTCCCCTGCCACGCCCATCAAGCCATGCCCACAGAACTGGTAGTAAAAAAATTTGAATCCCACCACTGTTGCAACATTTCATTATCCACACTCCCTAGCACTGATGATGTTACTTAGAATAGTAATGAAACATCTGCAAGCAAACAACCAAACTCAGTGAACACAAAGAACTTCACAGTTCAATCCTGAGCGACATAGAATGGCTTCTATTAGAGCCATTCTTTTGTATGAACTCTTAACCTCAGAAACAAGGAACAAAAGAGCATGTTTCCGGTGTGAAAGCTTAGTCACCACCTGAAATCTTCCATGTAAGTTTTAGGGGCATAGAATAAATGGGCTTAAAGACAAGTAGCAAAATTAGTATATATTGTGTTTTGTACTTTCTTTCATGCTCAAAACTGTTATGCAGGAAAGGTGATGTTAGTAATTCTTCACCCTTATTAAATCACATGGTTTGTAGATTTTTAGAGGTCAGATAGATGACAAGAGAATAATAATATTCAAGAAGTGCAGTTGAGAGTTTTGCTTTTAATGAGATGTAAAATTGTAAAAATAAATAATAATAAATGCCATTAGCCCCTTCTGATGAGCCATTCATATAATTGACTGACATATATATAAGTTTACTTCTAGTAAACACACAAATTAATAATACAGGAGCCAGCACCATCTTTTATTTATCTATATACAAAATTAGACAAGTGGTTTGACTTTCATACAGAAGCTAGAAATCCTCATTTGTTATATTTTGAGAATGAAACTGGCTTGAGGAATATCTTGCTACTGATATCAAAATAATTATGTTGTGCTTTTTCCATGCAATCAATCCATCTACCACCAATATTATTTGACTCATTTTCATGCTTAGTTCTCAGTTTGTGACTTCTATTGCCAGTCAGTCTGGGTTGTAATTCTTAACAGACCAAGATGTAAAAACTGAAAGTACTACATGAAAATTCACTGAGATCATTGATATTATTCCAATACCCATTTGAATATCGGATATTCACTGGCATAGTGGATGATCTATATCCTACTATACTAAAGAGGTGTGGTCTAGCTAGAATAATGATCTTCTCTAAGAAAAAAAAATGTACTAACTTCTTGAATCAAATTTAAGGCCAGAAATTTACTACATCCATTCAAATGCTGATGATTATATTTCATTAGATCCTTTTTTCTTAGGTAAAATATTTTCAAAATAGAAATCCAGAAGTATTGGATGGAAGTTGTGGTTAGCTCCAATTGTTTATCCTCCAACATTATGCCCTCAGGAACACAGGTCTGTTCTATATGAGGATTCCATTAAATTCTGGACTAGTTTTTAATTATGTTCTCTAATGGAAGCTGATGGATATCATCATACCTTGAATGTATTCAGACCAGATTTTAAAGCAGATGCAATGGCCGTCTACAAATATTTAAAATACTACTGAATATATGATAGGACTTTTTTTTTTCTTTGCTTCATGAGCAGAACAAAAACCAATGGATTCAAAGGTATATGAAAGGGAACTTTGATTAAACATTTAAAGAATGGTGAAGCATAATGCACTGAAAACTTCTGGTTTTTCTTCATTACATATATTAAATAGAAGAGTTATTTATTTAAATAGTTTATAAAGCCACACATTTCACAATAATGACTCTGGTCAGCATACAAAGATTAAAACACAACAATAAAATATAAGCCATGATATTCTGGCTAAAATGACAACTCCAAAACATAAAGACCTATCATCAACCATGCTCACCTAACTATCTGACCCGAATGCCAAGGGGAATAACAGGAATCTACTGACCTAGGTAAATCTTTTTTAAAAAAAAAAATAGCAGGAATAAACTTGGTTAATGCTTTGGTTTGGACATTGTAGAAGAGCCAGAAAATTCCATGGTCAGATGCTAGATCAAGAAGTAAAAAAAACCAAAAAACTGGAAGGTTACCACAAGGCTCATTTATACTGTTGGCAAACATCATCTACTTGGATGTTTTTATGAAATTGCCAGGAGTCAAGCTCAGCAATTTTACCTAGCTGGCACAGGGAAGGAATGATTCCAGTAATTAAAACACTTAGCACCTACTTTATTGGGAAAAAATGAATTGCTTATGGCACATTTATTCTTAAAATGTTAAAAGAAACAAGAATCATGTATAAATACAATTAACATAAATAAACCGAATTCAATCATATCACTTTGGCTTTCAATTGATACCAGTTGAATGACTGAGCAGAGTAGTTTTCAAAATCCCAGCATTCAAAGTCTATCACAACTTCTCCGAGGAATACAGGATGTCTGAAAATTCCAGCATGCCAGACGGATATCTGAAGCTGTCGGGTTTGCAGTTGGGAATATTCAATATTGTACTATAAAGATAAATTGTGTTACTGATTGGTGTGAGATTAACAAATACAATATTATAGAGGTGCAGTGTCATTATATAGCATTTTCACAGACTTCTGCAATAAATGACCGCTATCTAAACTAGGATTAAGGATGTTATGTCACAATTGATTGGGAGGTGGTCTAATAATCCTTTCACCCTCAACCAAGTTACATCTAATGTCCTTCTTTCTTGAAGACTGAGGATGCCCAATCCCAATCAAAGTTGATCCAGAAATGTAATGCTTTCTATAGAGCCTCATGGCAGCTTTCCTTGTCTGCAATTGGATCCACTTTTCAATCTATGTTAGATTCAGGTAGTTTAAATTATACAGCTCCTTTAAGTTTGATAAATTACATATCAATAAGAGCAACTATTTACTCAAATTGTAAAATAATTCTGAAACCATTCCAAATGTTGCATATGATATCATTTAGTAAACCAGCTTCTCTTTTAGATCGTGTAGATCAGGGTTGTCATATTCATGTCATCATGGCGGCATCATGTGATGTATTGGGACTTTTTTCCCCTTCGCTAAACTGGGCGGGAGCGTGACAGAATATGATGCATTCGGTCTACAGGCCAGAAATGACAGTCCTGGTGTAGACACTGGAGTGTCACAAGATTTCTTCTTCAGCTCCAAAATACTTGGGCACTTTGATTTGTAAGTGTGATTCAGTAAAATCTTTCTTACAAGTGTTACTCAGTACGTATAAAGAAAGCAGGATAGCATCTTTTAAACCAACAAACCTTTCTCCCTAAAAAGGGTAAATTCCCATCTGTATTTAAGAATCAATATCCAAGATTCTTGCAAGCCTATATTCAGAAATCCTATTAAACGCAACATTATTATGTTCATAAGTAATGGGCCATTGGTGTATATGCTTAGATATGTATTCCTTAAGAATTTTTCCAGACCAAGCAGTTTTCTCTACTATCAAGTCACAAAAATTAGCAAGATTGGCACATTGGTGACAATTATTTCCACTCTTCTCATTCAGAGTACTAATCTTTGGACATCAACTACCATCATATTATGTGAAATGCTGTGAAAATCCTAGACAATCCTAGATCTCTCAAAGGGCATACATAGGCTGCAAAAACCCAAGCACTTCTCTAGATGGGAACACAGAAATTTCCCTTTATTCTTATCATTTGTTAGGATTTCACTGCAGATCTAATAATCCTCATACAATAATATCTATTTTTTAATCTACACAGTAATTTTTATAACTGTTTTGAATTATCCCTTTAATTTTGATTGGATCTGTTTTATAAACTCAAAGGAAGAACTATGACTGCATAAAAACACCTGTATGTTGTGCTCTTCCTTGACTCTTCATAGTATGACCAAGAATTGCTTAGAATACCTTTAATATTTCTTGGAATGTTGGATTCAGTGTGTTCTTTTTGACAGAAGTCTTCCGTTTATTCTGAGATTTATCAGGCAGCAAGTAAGTCTTGACGTATCTTTCAGTCAAAGATAAAGAAAACAATCAACACTTGTGAAAAGAAGTGAGGAAGGAAATAAAGGTATAAATAGAGGGTGGTTAATTAATGCTTCTGATCATCAACTGCATGAAGTTTCTCTCTTTGTTTCATAAATTCAGTGCTGATTTTTTGGGGACTTAAAGTGTAAGGAAGGATTTCATAGGCTGCTTTGTAAAGTATGGATATTAGTCAAGTTTTTAAAAAGAATAGCTCAAGTCCCAACCACTACAATATCGGGTATATTTTAAGAACGTATTATTATCCAACCCATCCCCATACATATTTATACGTACACATTTTGATATTTTAGAATTCAAGTCTTTATGTCATATGAGATCCTTTTTCTTAAATGAATACATGAATACATTTAATTCAGTATACCGGTGAACTGAAATTGCCAAGTAATGTCTAGTATATGTTGATCACTGTAATGGAGTTTTTGTTATTATATCCATTTTTAAGAGTGAATAAAGTTCAACAATTAAAACAAACTGGAAGGCTAATCTTGGTACAGTTTTCATTAAAAACATCATTACAATGAAAGTCAACTCAACTCTGAATCAAAATTGGGGGAGGGGAATTAATGAGATAAGTATATGTATGAAATCAGTGTTGTACATATGTAGGCCTTAGGATTCAGATGGGAAAAATACAGTGATTCTTATCTCCATGTATTTGGCTCCCGCTTTCTAATTTTATTTTGTGCTGTAAGAAGTATTTGCTTTTTGTTTCTTTTCTTTTTTCTTTCTTTTTTTTTGTAACAAGGCTGTTTTCTTATTCACTTTTAATTCTATTTAAATTTAGTCCTGATGACTCATAATTGATCAGTCAGTCTAGCATCTGCAGTTATTCAATCTAATCAATCCATTAATTCTGAGAAACAAATTTAGTAATTACACCATGAATTTGAGGAGTATTAAATCAACAAAACAGATACCAGTTATCTTTAGGGTTTAGACAGCACAAAGAAAGTTGAGACATCACGAAACCACCCTAGAGCTATCTGGGTTTGAACTTGTAGCTAGGTTTTATATGATGTGATAGTCTGGATGCGTTCAGACTCCTTCCCATAATACTGTCATCCAGCAACATTTGACGCAGGAAGCACACTTTTTCCATAGTTGCCTCTGGCCTATGGAACATTCATTCCCCAGAAATCTGTCAGGCCTCCATTCTTTTAGCCTTCTTGGAAAGCCTTGAAGAGCTAGGTCTTCCTGCAAACATTGTGGGGAAATGAGATTGGAGGCCAGCAAGGCAGAATGCTAATGGTGAAAGAGTGGTGCCCTGGGAATGCCAGGAGTTTGTATTGTGGTTGGTTGGTTTCTTGTAATGTTTTAGTATTTTGTGAGCTGCCTAGAGTTGTGATTTATAATATGGGGACCTAAATATCTCTTTTAAATATATATGTAGTATGTTATATTTTATTATACATTTGCTGCTAAGTTTGTGTATATCTGCTTCCAAATAGTGTTGATAACTTTGGTGACTGCCTATGCAAGTCCCTGCAATTTTCTTGGAAAAATTTCAGCAGTTTGCTTTTGCCTGCTTCCTGGCTGAGAGAGATTGATTGGCCCAAAATCACCCAACTGGCTTTGTGCCTAAAGGCAAGACTGTAATCATGGTCATGGTGTCCTGGTTTCTAGCTTTATGGCTTAACTACTACTCCAATCTGGCTCTTGCTGCTATGAGTACCTTTATGACTCCTGACTCACCCCAGTGAATAATAAATTGGCCCTCTGATCTTACGCAACACTCACATTTGCTACAGCTCATAATTCATGGGCTGAAAATAAGGAACCATGATGGATAATTAGCCTACTCAATGGTAGAACAAAGGTGGGAGGGAAACAAGCTTGTCAGTGTGTTCTTTCTAAAGCAATGAAAACAAAGCATCAAAGGGGAATCAAAGAACTGACACATTTAGCCATTTTTTTTCAACATCACTAATGCTGCTGCCAAATGCCTAGGATATTAAGAGATTCAAGCAGTTCAAATGAATAGAAAGATTATTCTCTACAAGAATTTGGCCAACTAACAGTTAAGGGAAATGCTTGGGAGATAAGAGAGGCCTTCAAGTTGGGCTGAACTTAGAAATTTTGCAGATGTGCAGGAATTCGTGACTTAGGACGCATTTGACTCCTCTCTCAGACTCTGTTATGCCCCTGGTGGAAACTGACTCTGAGGGAGAAGAGGAAGAGCTAAGAGGAAGTGGAAGTGGTGGCTCCAGAGGGAACCACAACCTCCCGGGGAAGGGCAGAGGCCAGCTGAGCAGTCAGAGGAGGTCCCAGGCCATCTCCTATCCATCCTAGGGCATGCATGGAGGAGAGGATAAGGGAGAGATGTGGTCTACTCTGGAGGAGAGGGCCTTGATCCTCTTCATGGGCTGCAGCTGTGACAACTGAATAAGAGTATGGACCTGCATACGGGCAAAGGCTGGAAACAAAATGTGGAAATATCTCTTGTGGTTCCTCTCTGAGTTTGGCGTCCTTCCCAGTGTATATTATCTGTGGATGTCCTCCAGCCCTTATCTTGCCTGGTTTGTGTTGCTTTTTCCCTTCTTCTTGTAACTGTTTGTGTGGGAGTTTTTTTTTCTTCTGTCAGGAATTTCGGAGCTTGGAAGCAAAGTGAAGGAATAAAAGAGGCTTCACCTGTTTTCTGTGACTGTGTTTGTTTTGTATCTCATCCTGGGTCATCACAGGCTCAGCCTGATCATCCCCTACATCTGCTTCCTTATGGACATGTTCATGGTCATGTTAAAGTATATTTCATCTATCCTTGAGTTTGCAGAAATATTTGCCAGCATAACTGGTATTATTCCAAGAATTAAACCAAGCTTTCATTTGACTTAGCAATAATTGTCCTGAGCAGTCCTTAAAGCTTTATCGCAGAACAATTTAATGGGGAGATTTTCCGGGGGGGGGGGGATGNGGGGGGGGGGGGGATGTTTTTCAAAATCATCATTTTGAATCACCATTCAAAATCATCACACTCCTAAAGTGTGGCAAGGCCAGCTTGGAGGGATGTGGTTGGTGCTTGTAAAAAAGGCATTAGCCACTTTTCCAGTTGGTTGGCTGAGTGACAGGTCTTCAGTACAGAGAGACCTGGAGTATTTCTAGGTGTGGGTCAGCTGGTCTTCTGGAAAGACTCAGGGCAAAGAGAAAAAAAAATGGGGTTTGTTGTTCTGTGAAAAATCATCACCTCTGCTATCTGCAGATCAGAGAGTTTGGAAATGCTTTTAACAAGAATCTCAAGTCCTATATTAGTTTAAAAATTCCTAATGGCGATGATACTAAAATAATGAAATGACCGTTGTGGCATCGCATACAAGTTCATAAGAGATAAAGTTTGCAACATGATATACATATTTCTTCACATGCTTCCCCCCTCCCCTCCTTGGGGATGCATCTTCACAAATAATACCATTTTACAAGACAAAAGGAAGAACTGACAGACCTATTGAAAATTCAGGTCACGAATAAGATCAAGTACTTGGGGATCCATTTAACAGCAACATGCAGTACACTAAAAGAGAATTATATCAAACTTAAGCAGCAGATAGTGCTAGATTTGGCGAAATGGGAAAATTTACAACTGTCATTAATAGGG